>JBBJLS010000039.1:7708251-7718450 GCA_037577275.1 Bryconaethiops microstoma | reverse complement strand
GTGTGTGGACAGCAAAGAAAGAATTTCATTGCACAGAGAAAATGCCACTTTTTTTTTCTGTACATATGACAATAAAAGCTTATCCTTGTATAAGAAATTCAGTGTTTTATTTGAAGCTTGGAAAAGACATATTATTATATATTTACCCTGTGTGAAGTGGCTCTACGGTGATCAGCAGGTGTTGTATCTGGGACATCTGATATGCTTAGAGTCATGTTGTCCTTCACAAAATTTGGCTCCATCTATTGGAAATGAAAATGTGATTGGCTGATTCTTCTGTTTCTTCTTGATTATGTTGATGTCTAACCTGATATGGTAGGACTTAAGGCCGACCTAACAGGGTTAGCTAAGCTATGTGTACTTAGACATCAGATAGGTTGGATAACTTTCCTTTAAGTGTTTTAAGACTTTAACTCCATTATTTCCAGCTAAAAATGAAATCAAAATGAAATCAAAACTACGATAAAAAATTGTAACACTTTATACACAAACATTTACATTATTCTATTATTATAATAATGAACTAAAAATTACAGACATTTTTTAAGCCCCCAGAAGTCATTAGGACCTCTCTGAAAGCCCTAAAGGCCCTCAGGGCTCACCACAGCTTCACAGTTTAATTTATATCTGTAATATCAGTGGGAAAAAAATGGCACCCCAGTTGTGGAATCATCCAGTTTTACTCTGGGTCTAAGGGGCTAATGTGGCAAGCAAGTAATGAAGCCAGTTAGGATCAAGCAGCTGTGTGCCTGAATCATTGACACACTTGCCTCAAACTACACCGAATTGAAGCCTGAATTTTGGCTGCACGTTCATCAATTTTTTTTGGTAACAGTAAGTAATACAGTGTTAGATACCACCTAAACAACTCTAGCAAACTCTCAAAAGAGTTTATGGTAATTTTGTAATGAGTTAGGAACACATTAGCACCACTATAACTGATTGCAACCTTCTATTACTTGTTAGTTGCATTAGCCTTATAGCTCCAGAAAAATACTAAACAAACCCATTCTAGACACCAAGCATGTCTTAACTAGTTGATTAGATTTGAAATAGAAGATGAATCTGTGTAAATTGTGACAAAATATGCTATGAGTATTTGCACTTGAATCAAGCACCCACCAGTGATTTAACTATTCATAGAATGTTAACCGACCACATGTAGTGACGCTGACTCTAAGGCTTGTTGATAAAACCTAGGGAATGTGTCTTCTGGCGTTTCAAATGAGTCTGCATTCATGAATATACTGTCAATGAAGTGAACCCTCTGACAGTTCAGTTGGGTTATACAGATCACACTGAGAGTCAAGTGCAAACGAGACCTCCACTACCTTCTGTGAGCAAGACCTGCAGGGGAGGCTGTCACAGGCTAAGCTACCTGCCCATGATCTTCCCATGCAATACCACTGAAACCCACAAACAAATAGTTGTCGCTGCGTGACACAAGGCCACATCCCATTCATGGCTGATAATGAGACTTCAAAAAGGACAATACCTGAATGGTGGCTGTGAGTCAGAACCCCCACTCACATTCCCCTACAGTAATGTGATGGGCTGATTTCAGCTGAGACTTGCCCAGCACTCCAGCTTGTCTTATTAAGACCTGAGTGAAGCTAATCAGCTATGTCACCTGGCGCTGAACAGATGCACACTACAAAAGAAAAATTGAAAGCTTCCGTAAAGCCCAAGGTGTGTCTGAGGGGGAGGAAAGAGAAAAAACAGAGAAAGCTCTGGAGACTGATACCATGTGAAGGCCCCTCCATTGGGAGCTTAATGCTAAGGCCTAATGTAGGATGAAAAGCTGAGGACATGGGAGACTTTGTCAGATGGCTCCTGTCACAACAGCCTCATGTCCGCATCAGCACCTGCTCTGACTGATGGAAGCTGACTCGGCCAGGCAGATGCAAATGCAGAATACCAAAGTCTCAGTGCTGAAATTATTATATTGTGCATGTATATAAATTTACATTTACATGTTTAACAGATGCTCTCATCTACAATGGTGTTATCTACAATGACAGGGTTTGTGTATGGCAGTGTAGCAACTGTCATATTCTGGCATTGTGATAAAATAGAAAATGTGAGGTAGAATCAAACTGATCTAGGTTCAGATTTTTCATGCTTAAAATTTGGCTGATTCAAAATGTATCGCATGGAGGAGCATTGCAAACTGCATGAAATAGGTCATCCTGCAAAGAAC
The DNA here is from genome assembly GCA_037577275.1 of Bryconaethiops microstoma. Classification (NCBI taxonomy): domain Eukaryota; kingdom Metazoa; phylum Chordata; class Actinopteri; order Characiformes; family Alestidae; genus Bryconaethiops; species Bryconaethiops microstoma. The sequence continues at coordinate 7,716,250 of JBBJLS010000039.1, read as the reverse complement.
AAAGAAGAACACACTTAGGCCTACTAAATTTAAATCTACTAAATAGCTGATGAGCATTGTTAATGTTAACCAATGATATTAGCAAAAGTAATTGTCTTGACTAAGAATTAAAATTAAAATTCTAAATCTAGTTTAAGTTGGTTAAGCTAGATTTGTTAACTATTTAGCTAGTAATATTGTCAAACGGGAAGTTTTCAAACAGGATCAGATTTCTAAAAGCATTAGTGTTTTATGAAATTGTACATTTTTGTGACTATTGTCTATAATGAGCTCAAATGCCAATATATGTGCATGTTTCTCTCTAATAACACTATATCGAAACATTCCTGTAGGATGCTTCTAGTAGGCCTACTTCCAGAATGGTACTGGAAAGTAATGCTGGGCAGAACAGCATGAACATAAATATATGTAAACATGTTCATGATATAATTTGTTTTTTATGGTTTACAAACAAATTAAAATGGGCAAAGTGCACCAGTGACACAGTGGAGCAAAAAAATATGGTATGTATAACTCTTAAGCATCCCTAAAACACAGTTGAAACACAGCCACTCCTCCATTCCTCCTCCAAAACATCTATCTTCCCAGAGGTTTCAACTCTTGACCAAATCTCACATCCTTGATCCAACTCATCAGGGTTCTGGACCAGGTGTGGTGGATTAGGGTTAGAGCTGAACTCTGCTGGAAACATATTTCCCGGTGAGGGCACTACGGAATTACATCCAATCATGAAATGTAAATGTAACTAAGTAAAGTAAAAAGGTTTGTTTGATATTGAGAAGAGTAGGTAATGCTTCAATATGTGATTCTTCATGTGCTTACATTTTTCAAAGTGTGAAAAACTGAAATGAACCCAATTCACCAGCACAGTATTCTGCCACTCCTGATCTATCTGTTTTACAGAGCTACAAAAATACTCTAGTTGGAGTAGGTCCGCTTTGCAGGCTGTGGCAAGAGCCAGGGCACTATTCCCAAGACCTGCAAAGCCAGACTTATTCCCCATCCAGCCTTCAATAATGGATGACCCAGAGCAGATAGGAACCTATCAAGACATTCTAACTATACTGAAGCCACTGCTAGTGCATCAAAGAGAAATAAGAAACAGCTCAGCCAAAACATTTGTCTAATATAAGTACACTGCTTGCTAATCTAAGATTTCATGTGTAAGACTTCTGCAAATGTGAAATACTTTTGAAGCACTACACATTTGGCTTAAATATGCTAGCTACATTTACTTTGCGATAAGATGGTTTTTGAAGGGGATTTTAGCTACTTATATAATGTTTCCAATCCTCTTAACATAACTTAAGGGTCAGCATTTGTTGGACCACTGGAGAATGTCTGGCAACAGTTGCCATAATGATGTAAAGGCTCTTGTTCTTGCCGCATGATCTCAGTTGTTGCTTGCATCAACAATCAAAATAGTTAAGTTTTTACCACCCATACAAACTTTCATTGATAGCCAGGGTACTTTTAATTTAACAGATAAGCAGGGTCAGTTTGCAGTGGAAGGTCATACTTCATGAGCTTATGTTTCCTGAAAGGCCTTCTTTTGTCCAGCTGGCTTCCATTTTTAGCTTGCTAGCCAAAGCCATCTGACAAACTGCAAATACAAATGCTGTTGTATTAATCTCTGCTCCGTAGACACAAAATGGGAGGGGTTCTGTGATCTGAGAAGAAAGCGTAGTGGTTTGTGTGAAAACATGAGCGTCTGGGCCTAATCGGGCAAATGTCACCATAATTGGGAGGTATTAGCCACTTCAGAACACGTTCAACTGGGCCTTAAGCCAGCAGTACCTCTGAGATTAATTAACAGTAAACTTTACATTGCACATGAATTAACATTAAATTAGGCATTAGCATCTGATGCAGTGCCCACAACACTTTAGGCCCATAAAAGGCAGTATAGAAGCCTAGATAACTGTTAGCACCATAATGCATGTTGTCCTCATCCCCATTTTGACAGAAGTTAAACAACATATGACTTGAGAGGCAAAAATCCCATCCATTATTCAGCCACTACAACACACCAACAAAAGAACACCAGGAGCCAACGTGAGAATTAGAAATGTGATGTTGGACAACAGCTTTGGATTCTCACTCACAAACTATACTTAATCCTGAGCACACACAACAAGAAAAAGAGAGAGATAGAAAAAAACTGCTATGTTATAAAATAAATTTTCGTGCTATATTTAATTTTTCTGACATTTGCAAACAAGACTGGAGAAAATACAGCCAAAACAGTAGAGATCCATGAGAGACTAAACAGCAAACACAATCTGAACACAGTGTATCACAATTTGTTGTGTATGTTACCTGGGGTTACCTTTTGCTTCTCTTCTTTCGAACATCGTACACCCTTGCCAAGGCAAACCACCCAGGGTTAATCAGACCCTGGCCTGTGCCCTAAGAGCACTTGTAGCTGTTACTGAGGAGCTTAATATGGTTAATAAAACTAAACTGTCTTGGGTTCTAAATCTTCTGGATCTTTCTGTGGCTTTTGATACTGTCAAACAGATCCCCCTAACTTCACTCACCAAACTTGGAACCACTGGGTCTGAAGGGCAGTGGATTGTGGTCTATCTTAAGAGGCACAGTTATCAAGTGTCCTAGGAACGGTCAATGTCTGCCCCATGCAGATTTACCACTGTTGTTCCTCAAGGGTCAGTGCTTGGCCCTTTTCTCTTTTCTTTATGCTTTCGCTCTCTTTGTGATATCTTCACATGATTTCTCCTACCACTGTTCCTCTCCTCTCCTTTCCTCCCGTTGACTCTCAGATCTCAGTCCGAATATCTACATGTCTTAATAACATTTCTTTCGGGATGACAGTGACATCATCTGAAACTAGATCTCAGCAAAACAGAACTCCCGTACATGTCAGGTGATCCCTAAGACCTGACCTTGTCATCACTTTTAGAAATACTTTCATCACTCCCACACCAGAAGCATGAAATCTGTCATCTCTCATTTTCATCTCTCATTAGTAATCACTCCCGAACTTGCAAGTGCCTTATTTATAAACTCAGGAGAATTCGTCTATTCCTCACAACTGAAGCCGCTCAGATACTTGGTTAGTCACTTGTCGTCTCCAGACTTGACTAGTCAGCTGATTCAGAATGCAGCAGCACATCTGGTCTTCAAAACACCAGAATTGTCACACATCACTCCACTACTGCTGATCCTTCACTGGCATCCTATGGCTGCTCACATTAGATTTAAAACTCTAACACTCAGCTACAAAGCCAAAAATGGTCCAACTCCGTCTTACCCGTCAGAACTTATCAGACCACGAGTCACAGCTCACTCTCTTAGGGCAACAAGCACATCCTAGCTTGACCCACCTCTTCTCTTAGGTCAAACACATGCATCATCTCTCTTCTCAGTTTTGGCACCTATGTGGTGGGACAGACTTCCCCAACCGTTAACTTCAAGTGAATTGACCACTTAGACTAACAACTACATGTTCATGTCAAAAATTAAACAAATTTCTTTTATTAAAGATGTCTTCCACGTCTTCTCTGTATGAGCAAACAGGAAATCTATGGTAGATTTTTAGTCTACTAGCAGTTCTTGATGTAAGTCCAGGTTTACTAGTGTGAAAGACTACAAATCACCCATGTATATCGCTCTGGATAAGAGCATCTGTCAATTGCTGTAAATGTAAATGTAAGACTACTCTCTCTTTCACTATCCATTCCTCTGCATGTGACTACGCATGTGACAAATAAAGAATCTTGAATCTAGTTCAGCTACAGTGAAAATTTTAGACTCATCGAGAAGCAGTGGACAGAGAATTCTTGGTATTACATTATGCTAGTAAATCCCTACCTTTAACTGCCCTGAGCGGCCAGTCTGTTCAATCTCTTGTAACCACTGTTCTGACTCTCCACAGGTGTTCCCTACCTACACATTGCATTAAATATCTTTGCAAGACTTTTAACAGGGTTACCTGTAGAAGTTATTTCTGTATGTCATTGATCTTGGTGGGTCTGTTTTTTTTTAAAAATATGACAGTTTGGCCTGCTTATCTTCTGCAGTACCAATTTTTTCTGCTGCTACAGTTATGATCACTATTGTCATGTCATAATTTTTTTTCCACTGTGTTGCCTGGGTGCCATATGGCTTTTTCTGACTGCTTGGGCACATTTGACCCTGTTGCCAGTTCACTGGTTATCCTTCCTTGCTCCTTGTGCAGTTAAAAAAAGGAGCACCCACTAAAAACAACTCTGCCTCTCTACAGTCACTGTGCCTGCCCATTAGTGATTAGCCACTGGGATCAAAAGTGAGGCATGATCTGATGTGTGGACCAACGCCAAGGAGGCAGGGAGCTTACAGAAGACAGAGAATGCTTCAAAGCTATGTGCGGTGGTATTGCTGAAGCCGGTGGTAGTGCTCTCCGTAGCACACACTTCTACTCAGACATCAGGCTGATTCAGCCATTCTGGCCAAGAGAAGTCCTTGTGGTCCACCACAGGCACACCCTCCTCTGGCTGACCTCACCACCACTGTAGCCTGGCCCATGGATAGGCTCTGGATCCAGTCTAGGCTCATTCAGCTTTCACATGGGGATGAGTTGCTTGTTCTTTTGTTCTCTACCTTTGACCTGTCTTGGCAGATCTATTTTTATAGTAAAATGCTCTCTTTATGTTGCTGGTGCTCCTCTTCAAACAAGTTACAGCTGCCTGCAACCAAATAAATAAATAGTGAACATTCAGTTCAAGATGTTTATGGAGGTATAGCACACTGATTGATGTGTCTTCAAAAATATAGTTGTTCAGTCTAATAAAAAAGTAATCAAAAGCATGCTGTGATGTCATGTAAAGTAAGTAGAAGAAAATGTGCTTGTAAAAAAGGAAAGAAAAACAAAAACTTTAATGCACTTTAAATTTGCTCAGAATAGCTAAGCTATAAAATTGACCTGTTAGAGCAAGCATCTCTCAAATTATGTGGTGATGGCTCAGATCCTGAGGGTCTCTCTCATCACAGCATTGGAAAAAGGACTCTTCTACCAATTCCTTTTCATGTGATTTAAAGATACATTATTAAAAATACTTTTCATGCACTTTATGCCCATCCGGTTGAAGCTTGTACCATATAATCCTGCTATGTTATAGAATTGTATTGAGCAACTGTCAAATGAATTTGCCTAATGCAGATTCAAAGTGCATTCTGTCAGTAGTAATTGCCCACTTGCCAGCTGTTTGTCAGCCTCTCTCTTTGTTGCGTCATGGCAAGAGCAATCCAGCCCTTAAATTAGTGCTTTGCGCGCCATTTGCCCATGAAATATTTTCTGACAGTGCGCCTCGCTGTGATATGCTGCTTTCTCATAGAAAAAAAACCCTGGGATGTCTCCATAGCATCGAATACTAATTTGCTGCTTTAAATTTTCTAAACTTCTGCAGTGTTCTGTGACTATGTGTTTAGGGGTCAGTTTCTCAGAGGTCGGTTCCGGTGCATATATACTCATTTAGTTCATTTAGCTTATAGTACAAATGGAGCTGTGTCTTACCAGGCTTTTTGGGCCAGAATGATTGTGTGTACTCAGATGCCCTCTGTATTGATTTGTGTGTGTTTTTAAATTCAATCTTGCACTTAAGACTTGGACCAGACCTGGGAAACAAAAGTGAGGTAGGGGGTATCTACATATTCAGCTGTTTATTGGTCAACCGGCCAATTAAAAATGCATGAGCTTCATGGCTGCTGCAGATAGGACCTTGGCTCTTAACAGGCCTCTATTGGTCATTAGATAATAAGGATTGATAAAAGTTACAGGGCACAATGTTTAAAATGCTCCGATCGATGGGAGAGCACCTTAATAATGAAAGCGTGGGCCTGGGGGACGAGAGCCATGGATCATTTTGACAAAGGGGCCTCCAATGGCAGATGAGACAATTAATCCCTCTGAGCATCCGTGTGGCAAATAAAGTAGTTGCAGCTCATTACTGGCTGACCTTGCTAAACAGCCTTGAGAGCACAGGTGACCTTCGGGGAGTTGATAAGTTTAAACCCCTGGCTGAGGGAGTTCTGGAGAAAGTGGACTTAAGCTTAGAAGAGCCTGGGGAAGAGCCAAGAAATGGCAGCAGGGACCCTAAGGGCAGTCAGAGTCCAGCACATTTAACCCCTTCTAGAAGGAGCAACCAGGTCAAAATAGTTATGGGTGATGATGGGCCATGGGACTCTTTTCCATGGGACTCTCTCATCAGCAGCCATATGATCTTTGCATGAATATAATTTATTCATTTATCCTATTCATTGTAAATGATGTCAATATTGCATTTTTTTAATGCATTTTTTTTCTTTCTTGTTTTAAAGGTCATATTCTGCATTTGTCTGGTGGGTCATATTGTTCTTATAAAGCTGCAATGATACAGTTTATTACAGCCAGGAAAGAACACAATATTTAATTGTTTTGCTCACATCTTTCACTACAGTAGTTCTTTAGTAACACTGCAGACTGTCTGAACCAACGACACTCCTTAGGACTTCAACATGAATTGACTTTCATTTGTAACAATGCTTATGATTACAACATCAAAACCATGATGAATGAAAAAAAAGCTAGTTAGTTTTTGTGTACATGTACAATTGACACAATTTTATAAAACTCCTCTATTAAAATAGCTAATACATTTTGTTTGTTTTTCATGAAATGATCCATTTGACCCTAGGCTGCTTAATCCTCAGACTTATTATGCAGTAATTACAAACAAATAATACAAACTGGAGTTATTCTAAGTAATAAACAGAAGCACAGATGGCATTTTCCTGGACATTAAAGAGTTTAAACTAACTCAAAAGTTGAACCCACTAATCCACAAATTCTGAGTCAATTTCATTTCCTGGTCTAACCTAACCACGTCTGAGCCTCAGAGGGCAAAAACAGGTTGAGATATGTGATGTGGGTTTATGGAGAAAAGCAGGAGTTATTATGCAGCTACAAGGACTTGTCATCATATCTTCATTTGCCAATGCTATGATATGCACCCCCTACACCCCCCCCTTACAAACAGAGACCTGCTCCCGGCCACACACGATCAAATTGATGAGTGAGTACATATGTCTATCTTCTCTATTAATCTGGGCACTGAGCTGTGTAGTGGAGAGAGAGTGTGGTTACCCTATCTCTTGCAGCGAAACCCCCTTCGGGCAGCAGTTGTGGGGCGTAAACAGGACCGGTATCTGCAGCCAGTTGTTTGGATTTCATTGCGAGCTGGACTCGTTTCGGAAAGCACAATCAACAGAGATACGCGCTGGAGGAGCAATTGTCTGTTTAAGGGTTTCTGAGTCCCTAACTTAGAGTGCACACACTAACCTAAACTCTCTCTCTCTCTCTCACACACACACAGTTCATGTAGCAAAAGTGCTGTCACAGGCTGTAACACTGTGCAGCGCTGCACAGTGGCTGCACAGGCAGCGTTCAGAGGAAAGCCTATTATCTCCAGCAAAGGTTCAGTTAATTACAATATTATTAGGCCATCACCTTTTCATGCTACAACGGTCAAAAACTTTAGATGCACTACAATATGAAATATGCAGGCATCACTGGATGCTATCCACTGATACAGAATTATATCCAACTGTGCTTAAGTGCAGCACAATTTAAATATACACAATGGGCATGCAAATGAAATTTCTCAAAAATACCCTGATTTAAAAATAATCTTGGGAATGCAAAATAAATAAATTCATAAAATAATAAACATTAAATACATTAACAAACTGTTAACAGAGATCCTAGTTTGTCTTGTTCACTCTGATTCCGGAAAGAGTTCTTTGTGAAATGCCATTGAAGAACCGCTTCCTCTAAGAACCTTTCAGTGGACAGTTCTTAACTAAAAGTATTCTTCTGCACCCCTATTTTTAATGAATAAACAAAATAGAATGCATAGCTCTCATATAAAATATTACGAATATATTATGTATATGCTATATATATATATATATATATATATATATATATATATATATATAAAATTTACTCTTAGGGAACAATAAC
>JBBJLS010000039.1:7677997-7688588 GCA_037577275.1 Bryconaethiops microstoma | reverse complement strand
TCATTGTGTACATGCATACAACTTGCCTAAGTCTACATTGAGTTTACATATAGTTTATATATACATATATGTATATATTTTACAATTCAGATGAACTACATTTAAAAGGTAATATCAATAAAGTCAAATGTATACAACATATGAGAGCAAGAACAGAAACATGTAGTCATTGGGGAGGCTATATGAGATCAGTTTCCAGTGTTTAACCTGGATATTATCTACAGGACCAGTCTGCAGTTACTCTTGGCAAATTCTGAAAGAAATTCATTCATTTCTAGATTTTCTGTGATGTTTTCTTCATGTGCCAGAATGATTAAATTTCTCTTCCTCAAATACTCAGTTGTTCGCAGATTTTTTTTTTTAGAACCTAACTAATAATTGTTCGGGGAAACTCCCGCAAGTTCATGGAAAACACATTTTGTGTTTGCTTTTTCCATATTTAATTTTCCATGTGTTTTAGTGCTAAATTATTAAGAAAAACAAATTTACATATAAAATATAACTATACTTTTTTTTTACAATATTTATATTACTGTAAGTTAAATTGAATTATTACTGTATTAACCCTGCTTATACCAAAGAAAACAACAGAGCATACCAAAGAAAACGTGCTTGCATGAATTACAGTACAGTCTATACATGGGTAACATCGGTATTTACATTCTAGCACTGCGGGAGACGGCAGTTCAGTGTACACGGTACAATTCGGTTTAACTTCTCATTTTTTAAGGGTAATGTATTAAGCTGAATTTAAAATGAAATTTAAGTGTTTTAGGAGCATGTTTTGAGGCATATTAGGAGTTTACACTACAAAAATAGGCATATATAGGCATTTTTACCACATCACAAATTCTCAGTTTTTCACAATTCGTGGATGCTCTTGGAACCTAATCCTCAGGGGTTGACAGTATAGTACAGTATTGTTCTGAGTGGAGTGAGAATGCGGTGCTCCGTGCTCCGTGTTGGTAGTAGCGGTGCTGGGCTCAACTGTGGAGCCAGCTGCCTGCAGAGTGACAGAGGTTGATGATGTCTGCTTTTTAATAAGTCACCTAAGCATAGCTTTTGGTGTTACCAACCAGAAAATAAAAGAAGAATTGAACTTGTGGCCTGTTTTATTTAAAGAATGCGGCCTCTGTGTGGGTGTCGAGGGACGTCTTCCCTTAACTTAACTTACGGCATTTATCAGATGCTTTTATCCAAAGCGACTTCCATTCCCTAACTACAGGGAGCAATTTGAGATTAAGGGTTTTGCTCAGGAACCCAGTGTTGGTGTGCTGGAGGTAGGATTTGAACCCATGACTTCTTGGTCCAGAGGCAAATATCCTACCACTAGGCCACCACCACCCCCCTAGCACTCCGCGTGTCCACACACTGGCCACCAGGCAGGCTTCCATGTCTGCAACCCGGGAATGGGCTCCTGGATCCATCCAGAGTGCGCTGGCGCTCATACCAGCCCCAAGAATGCCCACATGGGGCACTCCAGCTCCCATGCCTGTTCCGAGGGACGTCTTCCCTAGTGCTCTGCGGGTCCACAGGATGACATCACCGCTGGCGCCAGCTGCTGGCTCCATGGACCTGGATCCCAGTTCCAGTTCCCCATGCTTCTGCCACTGCTTTCTGCCCCGACGCGGCAGCCGCCATCCCTGTTCTGGTGATGGGACCACTTTTTTCACCACCGAACCCTACGCCGCCCCTGGGAGGGTCTGGACCCTCCTGGTGCTTCCGGTGTTGGGGGAGGGTGCCATCCGGGCCCCCCCTACACTACCTGCACATGACAGTATTCAGTTGAAGTTTTGCAAAAAGAATCTGAAGCAATAAGTACTTTGTATGCTGCAGTTTAAGACAACTGCCAGCTCTGGGCATTGAGAGCATGTTCTGAGTGGAGTGAGAATGTGGTGCTCCGTGTTGGTAGTAGCAGTGCTGGGCCATAATATCTTTGCAGTGTGTTCGAGTGTAATTTTTTTTTACAGGAGACATGAGCTGATGGAAGACTATATGAGTTGGACATAGTTTTTGCAAGTTCTTCAACATAGGCTTGGTGCATCCTAGGGCACATTCCCAGCTTGCCAAGCGCAGTGTGTGTATGCATGTGTATATGTGTGTCTGTGTGTCACAGGGTTTATTAAAATGAAGAGAGTTCAATTTGAATCACATAGTGGCTGTCAGTGGCTGCTCGGATTGCCGGGCTGATGAAATTGCTCTCACCGTTATTTAAAAGCAGTTGTAATCCATCTGAGAGAGGGAGCGTGCTATAATCCATTTAATTTCTTCCTTCTCACAGCAATAACACTGGGTAACAAAAAATTCTATCAAAGCTATGTAGCCTGGTGATTTTGTAATTATCTTTATTTTACACTACTGCAATTCAGCGCAGATTAATTATGGCCTTATCTTCACTGAACGGCAGGTCACTTACCTCAACACACACAATATGCTTTATCTTAATCATCACCCTCCGCTACCTTAACTATGACCCGCAGCGCCCCGCAAAAATGCATGAAAAAGCTGTAATACAAACAGCATGGAGAAATCCAGCATTATTACACTGGGTTTAATTGGTTCCACAAGATAAAACTTCACAGTGAGGTGATCAAGTCAAGAATGAGTGCTAGAGGCAAGATGGGGCATTGCCACAATTTCCTTGGGACATAATCAGAGCAGTGAGGTTCTCTGTGATGTCTATTGACATTTACAAATGCCACTTAGGTTCTCTTAAGGGTGCTCACAAAAATTCATAACCGTGTTTTTGTGCAATTTTTTTATATTTATGGCCCAAATAGATAAACAGAGTGGCTCTAATAGACACAGTTAGCAGTGGTTTGAAAACAGCACAGAGTGGAATTCTGAAAGACTGAGAGACTGAAGTAGATCCCGAGACTAACAAGGTGGAGACAGGGAGATGAAGTGTCAAATGAACCAAAAGGGAGATGCAGGAGGTATACACACTTTATGTAAGAACTTGTGCCAATGTAAGACACGATTATGTGGCTGCAATGTTTGTGTCACTGCTGAGAATGGTTTGCCACCCATATAGTATTTTGCCAGTGGTAGTATGTTGACCTGTATATGGGGGCTTATAAATTGTGCAGCAACAGACCTACTATATTCAGCTGTATAGTAGGTGTAGTGGATTAAATGGCCAGTGAGTGTGGGTAGAAGGTATATGCCCTTGCAAAACTGTAAACAGCTAAATGTATGTGTAGATGTGAGGAAAAAAGTACAAGGAAAATATCATGTAATGTAAATTATGGGCCTGCTCTCTTATGTTTAGCTTTGTCATTGATTCTGAGCAGTTGCTTTAACTCCACCTCAGGGAAAGTTACAAAATACAGTAAAAATGTATGACAAGAGCATGTTTTGAGAATTCAGTGCCCCCTCCCCCAAGTTTTAAGAACACCCATCAAACTTCCTCTGGATACTAGATGATAACACAGTACATCTAACTGACTAGCAGCTTAGCTTGCGTGAGTTTCCTGGTGCTGCCTATGCTACCATACAAACCGAGGGTAAATTCTGTCATTTCTAAAAATAAAAATAAATCATGTTCATGTCATGTTCGCACGGGAAGGACGCACTAGGAGGAAACAGGTTGTGGATAACAAATGAGTTTTAAAGAACCAAAACAAAATTACTTTTCGCCTTGGCGGGGGAGCAGAATGCAAATACAAATTAAGACTCTTCGTTCCCGAGACTCTTCGTTCCGGAACACACAGACAAACTAGAACTAAAATACACTGGGCTGGTGAACTTGTCCTTATGCAGCAGCGCTTCCTTCACACAGGACCCGAGTGCTGTAGCTGAACTGAGTCCTCCGCAGCTTCCACAAGTCCTCTGCGTCCAGGGGCTTGGAAGTAAAGTTTTTGCTCCACGTTTTAGTGGAGGTCTCACGCCTGCTTGGCGTTCTCGTGCTCACGCATGTGGGAATAGGATAGAGTGTGGAGACAAGGTACAAAGTTACATATCACGGTGACCAGATAGACGATGGCTCTAGCTGAGATGGCTAGAGTAGCAGGGCCCTCTCCCTGCTGCCACTAGAGAAAGAGCTCAGTGCAAGCAAGTACAGTTCAGAGGTTACGTCCGTTCTCCTCTTTCCAATCACAGCAAAGTCCACTGAATGCACCTCCCATTAGACACAATCTCACTACCCAGCACCACGATATTGTTTCTTGGAGTTCAGGGAAGAGACACCTGAACTAGATGGGTGACCATACAACGATTTGGGGTTTCGGCTGGTATTTCTACCCACACACTCACATGAACCACCAATCATATGACAGGGACAATCAACAGAGCACTTAACCTTTACTTGAGAGAGGTGGACCTGTTGTTGGGTATCTAGCAAACCAGACCTGAGCTAATGAAGCTCCTCATCCACACCTGGGTTGTCCGGGCACCCATACACAACACCCTCTGACATCACCAGCCCATGCCCAGAACTGTGTACCCCCTAGTACTCGGGTGACAGACTCCGAAGTGGGCGTGGCCGAGCCGAGTCAGTCATCACAGGCAAATATACTTCATGTTTTCAGATTTCAGGCACACAGTGATGACTCTAACTAGCAAAATATAAACTAAAAACAGCCTGTCTGAAATAAATTTAGATGTCAAATAACATAAACCAAAATGACCTAATTGAACAGCATTTACATAAAAAATATAAGTGTAAGTGTAAGTGCGTGTCACCTGGAGTTAGAGTTGTGCGTCAAGTATTTTTTTATTTTGTTGAGTCTTTAGTTTCATGTCAAAGTTATGTGAGTTCACACCTCTGATAATTAAAGATTTAAGATGTAAACAAAGCCATTAAAAGGGATTTGAAATGTGCTGTTCTAGAGAAACATAACAAGCCAGAATTGTTCACATTGTTACTTTAAAGGAATCAGATAAGACAATAGTTTCACAATAGTTTTGACCTTAAATGTATTTTTTTTAATCCACTCACAGTGGAGAGATATATGCAGGTCTTTTACAAACAAAATTTAATTACAAATATTTTACCTTTTATCAGTATTACATATAAAAACTAAGGAGTTATTTGGTCCTTTTGGACCTTTTTGATATTTGTGTTGTAGACATTTTGACTTCTGGTTCCTACCACTACCATTGTAAAGGAATTTGACTGCATTTATGTGCAATGAACCATTTTTCATCAAACTACTCCAAACCTCAACCATTAAACTGGGCAGATATTTTGAAAAATACATAGAATATCCTTTTATGATTTAAGATAGCTCTCCAAGATCATATGAAAACTGAATCAGTGAGTTATTCATATAATGAGGCTCAGAGGAGGCACACTATACATCGGCTCAATAAAGGGCAAGCAGATCTTTAGAATGCTACTCCTTCAAGCCAAATGACTCAATGTGCATCTGTCAGGGTGCTGTATCACATAATACACAAACTATCTGATATCTGAAACCAACTTTATGACAGGCCTTGAGACAGCGGTACTGTTCAATTCTCATAAGTCTCAGGTTGCAACCAATGTGTTATCTCTGTCCTTCTTTGTATGTGTTTGTAAATGGGTCAGTAATAGCTCTCCTGAGCTTAAAACTGCATGAATATATTATAGTATGTAACTCCTGTATCGTAGCAGCCCATATTCATGTCCTGTGTTGGAGTTGGAACACAAAGGAACCTCCAGCTGGGCTCAAATGGAATATGATTGGTCACACCTCTTTTTCATGGTAATTTGAAGGGTGCGGTACTATTAAAATTGAGTGGAAATGGATGTTAATTGTAAGGTTGGGAATGTCATTTGGTTTCCAGTGTGTGTGAGACTGACCAAACCTATTACAGAAACGTGTGCAATGCTTTGCGTTTTCATGTCCCACTCTATCTCCCCTTCATTTTATACAGACTTCAAAATTCTCTCCACTTACATTCCCTTGAGGTTGAGCGTTTGAAGTTAACTTGCTCTCATTAAAGGGTTGGTAAGTGGTGCTAAGCCTTGCCACTCATAAGAAACGCTAAAGAATATCCAAAGAGTTGTCTCTTATATGCCCTGTATAAACATGTTCTGATATTTTTTCCAGAATGTATTTTCAGAAATATTTTTCCCCTCTAGTTCCAATTTTTTTCAAGAACGATGGTGATCATTTCTGTTTTTCTGCCATCACTGGCATGTTCTATTAAACATGCATTCTTTTTTTTTTCTCTGGCTTTAGTAAAGATAGTATTTCTGACTATACTGACGTATCTGATTCATGTGAGGCACCTGTATCAGGTACATGTGAGGCACCTGTACCAGACCGCAACTGAAATCACATTTTGTCTACAACTCTGAGGCAGATTTGTATGACAGAGCTAAGTTAACATTGTCGCAAGCTAACAGTACCTGGCACACCTTCAGTTTCAGAAGCACAGTCCACTAGCTAGCCAGCTAACTAGATAAGAAAGCTAAAGTTTATTTCCCAGCTTCTTATTTGCACCTAAGGACATTGTAGCAGCAGCAGCAGCAATATTTTGCTTAGCCTTGCAGAGATGAGAGTACAGAGCAATACGGATAGCAGACTAGTTAATTGGTTTCATACATGATGTGAATGACTATAAGGCTGTCCAAATAGGGAAATAAAAGAGTAGTTGAAAATTACCTTTACATTTCACATTTACCTGAAGTTGTGTTCGGGTCAGCCCTATTATTGAGAGACAGAGGGAAGAGTAAAGTGAAGTGGTCTGTTTTCTTGCAGGAGAAGTTTGTGTCAGGTGGTTCAAACATATAGGGCCTGAGAGGAAAGTCATACAACATCAGACTCCCATCTCTATAAATCTGACACTAAAAGCCACATTATCAACACAAAAACAAACACTGGTTAAAAAAAAATCACTGGTTCCCTTCTCCAGAGAGATCTATCGGGCTATCAGCTATCAAGCATTATGTGATCTGACACACTCATACAAATGGTATTAATATGTATATATTTCTTTAATATGACATTGGTAATTCTTCAACATTACATTACATTACATTCATTTGGCAGGAACTTTTATCAAAAGCTACTTACAATACGAGGAGACAAGATTCATGACAGTGTGAGAACCACAGGAGAGTACTAAGTGCTAAAATCTTTATGCAAGATGTTCGATAGAAAAGGAGATGCTCTCTGAACAGATGTCTTCAGGAGGTTTTTGAAGATAGAGGGGGATTCTGCTGTTCTTGTCGGCTTAGGCAGCTCATTCCACCAGCGGGGAACCACAAAAGAGAAGAATCTGGACTAGGTTTACCTTGTGTGTAGGGATGGCACAGCCAGATGATGTTCCTTGAAGGAGTGGAGGGAGTGTTCCTTGAAGGAGTGGACCCAGGTTTTTTCACCACCTTGGATGGGGTGAAGAGACCATTTTTATATTGATATTTGATGGATATAAGGAACATAAGGCTGAATGATGGGATTAAGGTAGCTGGGTGCCGACCCAGATGTCACTCTGTAGGCAAGAGTTAGTGACTTGAACAGCCATGGGTTTCCAGTGTAGGTCAAATCAGCAGTGAGGTGACATGTGACCTTTTGGGTTGGTTGAAGACCAGCTGAACTGCTGCGTTCTGAACCAGCTGTAAGGGAAGCTGTAAGGGAAAACCCACTAGCACGCCATTGCAGTAATTGAGGTGGGATAACCATGGCTTGTGCCAGGAGTTGGGTGGAATACTGAGTCAGGTTTGGCCTGATTTGCCTGATGTGCTATAAGGCAAAACGACATGACCAAGAGACAGATGCAATGTGGTCAGAGAAAGAGACCCAGGTTTTTCACCACCTTGGATGGGGTGAAGAGACCATTTTTATATTGATATTTGATGGATAGAAGGTTTGGCTGGGATAACCAGAAGTTTTGTCTTGGCAAGACTTAGCTGTAGGTGGTGATCTTTCATCCATGTGGATATGTCTGATAGACAAGCCAAGATGTGTGCCGAGGACAGGTATAGCTGTGTATTATCAGCATAACAATGATAGGAGAAGTCATGAGAGTGAATTATCGAGCCCAAGAGGATAGAGTAAATTGCAAAGAAGGCCCCAGTACTGAGCTTTGACTTCAATGGGCAGCTGATGGGCTGGAGTTGTTCGACCCAACCATGATACCTTGAATGAACGCCCAGAGAGGAACGAAGAATGAGCTCTGCCTGTGATGCCCATTTTTGAGAGTATATGGATTTCTATAACATATCTTTGCTATTAGAACAATTTTAAAACAAAAGTCTAATTACTTTCACTAATGTTACATTTATTTCAATTTATATGTAAAACCAAAAAAAATATGTAGACATGATCTTAAGACTTGGGTTTTCCATGTCTATATCCCAATCTGAAAGATCCACCAGTTCTGCACCTTCCCAGAATACTATGCTTCACTTTTGGCCCTGGTGAAGGAAGCAGGCTGGGACGACATTGGGTGTTTCATCTGTCTGCAGACTCTAATTTGAGGATATCTGCGTGAGACGTGAGGGCCTGAGGCATCCTGTCCCATGCTTTTTTCTGGGATCCTGGCCCTAACGGGACTGTGGTTGGGGCCCAGATAAGATCGGGCTGTGGGAAGCGGCTGAGCAAGCGGGCCCCTGTTTGTTCTCCTCCACCATGTCTCATGTAGTGCGGCTGATTGGGAGGAAAAGGCTGAAATTGCTTTCACCGGGGCCAGGCGTTGTGTGCCGGCAGTACGGCAATGATAACTAACAATGCCCCCAGGACCTAGTTAAAACTGCATCACACACGCCACAAAAGCACTTTAATGTGGCAGCATTAAGAAGCTGTCAGTTGGCCAGGGTGGAGAGGCAAGAAAACAGCCCAAAATTCATGGAGGGTCTCAGAAAACGTTTGTTACATTCATTGCAGAAAATGCTATTTGCAGAAATCAAGCTGAAATTTTACAATGTGTTCCTCCAAAAGCATAACAAACATAGGCCAAAAGTGACAAAAAAGATCAGAAATGTCCGTCTTTTTTTCTCCCTCCTCTTCCCTCCAGCTCTTATAATTCTGCTGAGGTTGACCTACATCAGGCTGAGGATTGGAGGAAGTGACTGGACTTCTTAAATGGACAGCATTAAGCAAAAGTATGAGAATATGAAACTACACTGGATAGCTGAAGGAAAAGTGAAAACTTTACAAGTTGGGGAACTTTCACCAAAATTGGGACAAATTAACCACCTTGATATGGCTGGATAAATATTTATCGGAAACTAAGGAGAATGTGTTTCAAAACAACTACCTAGAGGACTGCACAAAAATGAGAAATTTAGTGTATTTTACATTAAAGATTTTTATGTTGCCTTACTATTACATTGCCTTATATTGCTGAGTGCTTATCTCCTCCATAATTAGTTTGGAAAAAGAGCAAAGCATATTACCAGTCACAAAATAGTCCTCTATATAATCATTTAATAAATAATATGTGTAAGGGGCATTATAGCAAAAAACTAGCATTTAATTTGTTATTTATTATGTTATATATTATTGTGTAATGCAGCTCTGTCTCCCTTGTCTTTGCTGTTTTCCTGCAAAAAGTCATTAGTGACTAGTAGAAAGAACATTAATAGACCACAGAAAGATGTATTTAATAGTGTAAAGACAGCACATATTTTTGGTCTACTATAGAAAATTGAAAGTTGAATTACTGAGATACGAAGAAAAGCACATTATAAAGAAAATGTAGTTTCCTCTTTAATTATATTCAACACAAAATGTAGGCCAGAGACTAATTTTTACCCTCTCAGCCAGAAAAAAGATCAAAACTGAGCTGAGATAGGTTGCTACATTGGTAATTTTATCAGTTAGCGCAGTGCTCCCCAAACTTTTTGTGCTACGGACCAGTTTCATGTAAAACATTATTTTCACGGACTGGTATGTGTGTGAAAATACCCAAACTGTGTTTTTTTTTTTTTTTACTTATTTTTGTTAGTTTGTGGCCTAAATATTTGATGTACTGTATCACATGACCGAGACGAGCATTTGTTTTTCAAAATAAAAGATCTTTCAGACTCTGATAATCAATAAAATATTTTTAATCAAAAAAATTATTTTTATTCAGTGTGGCCCAGTACCAAATGACTCGGTATTTAGTTAGAGATTTAGTGTGCTGACATCCTCATCTGATGAGTCATTTCTGTCACTTGAGAAGCTGATGCTTTTCATTATGATTTTAAGCTAATTAAGTTAGCTTAATTGCTTGCTTTTGCAATATCTAGGCATCACAGGAAAGTAGCATTTACATGCCCAGCCCCAAGCATCCATGCCTGTAGTTCCTCCTATCTGCCAGCATTAGACAGGGGCTGTACTATTGTTTAAACCAGGAAATCTTAAAGGAACATCTGCAGAAGGCAAATACTAAAACAGATGTAGCAATGGTTAAATTTTTCATTTTATTACCCACATATTATAACCTTTAATTAATAAAAAGGGTCTATAAACATTTATTAATGAATTCATTGCTCATTAGCCAAGAACCATTTAAGAACCTACAGTTGAAACCAAAAGTTTACATACACTGTATAAAAAGACATACAACTTTTTTTTTCTTACTGTCTGATATTAAAGCATACAAAACCCTTTCAGTTTTAGGTCCGTTCGGATTCCCAAAATCATTCCTATTTGCTAAATGTCAAAATAATGTG
>JBBJLS010000039.1:7642113-7656936 GCA_037577275.1 Bryconaethiops microstoma | reverse complement strand
AAGAGAGGAGTGTGTGTGTATGCGCATGCGTGTATATGTAGAGCAGAGATGTAGAGATGTACAGTACTGCTATAAATGTATATGCTATACTTTTTGAGTAGGGGTTAAATTGTATTTGCTGAGGTACAAAGTTTAGAAAATACTTTCGTTCTTTAAGATACTTAACAGATAAACCCAGCTCTGTTTCTCCGGGGTCTTATAAAGCTGCATACCAGTACAAACATTTAGAGGAGACCACTGAGCTACAAAGTTTTGATATGATGGTGACAATATAGTCTGCAGACTTAATATGTTTGAGATTTTGTCGCTGCTGGGTTGGATCATCTCTGCATAAGTTTGGCCATGGACTGTCCTGACATGTCCTGATGTTGAGTTGTGCTGGTTAAGGGGTTGATTCATGACAATGGATGACAAAACCTTGAAGTCAGGCACACTTCAGTAGGTCAGCTATTCTCCCGAGGGGCACGGTCTCCCCCCTCCTGCCGTCTGTGTGCCCAAATTAACCCAGCCACTGTCACTCCAACCACAGCCAAGGAAAAATAATTGGGTGTCTTAAGGCTCACATCAAAATGCTTAAGGTTTTTTATGATCAATGCTGCACAAGTCCATCTGCCTGACTAGTCCCATTATGTTTAAAAACCATTCACACTGATTGATCTGATGGCGGTCACAGTATTGATAAATAATTAAAAAGCTCTCTGTTTAATTTGGGGCTAAAGTGGAGGGAGAGGACCCCCATTTGGTGTAATGAGGCCCACAGGCCTGCTATGTCGGACCCCTAATGTCTCCCCCTCACCGCTCTCCCAGTGGACACTGCCAGCTGGATCTGTCTGCCATACTCACAGGAATCAATGCAATCTGCCTTGAAAGATAATCAATATGATATGTCCATTTCTGCCTCCAAGCCTTGGAGAAGAGGCTTAGTAGGTCCAGCATACAAACACCAACCATTTAATAGGACAATATTTCTGCTGAATCTCTCCACTTCTTCATGTTTAACAACAAATTGATGTATTCTTTTGAGTTTTCCTCCTTTCTCTTTTTTATTACTATTTCTACTATCATCTTTTGCTCACTGTAATCAGAAAGTTAGTTTCCAAGGACCAGCTGATGTGAAGAAACAGAAACCTGAAGAACATAGTGTGTGCATGCATGATGGCTAAAGAAATAGCAATATTATGGAATGTATGTTGTTTCCCTCACTGTCTTTCTTCATATATGATAAACAATCATATTTATAATTTTGTATATTTTATGTGTTTAATATTATATGTAAGTGTTGAACTCAGTGTAAGAGATAATCATCCTTCACCTTACATCTAAAGAGAGAGTGTAAGAGATAATTATCCTTCACCTTGCATCTAAATGCCAAAATGCAGAACTAGTATCAGCCTTGTAAGAATTTGTATATCACTATATACAATATATGTATATTATTATGGCATGATCTGGTATTGAAATGGTTAATTAGGGAATTTAATAACTAGATCTCAGGCATGGACTTTGTTAACAGATGTGTTCAGGTATAGGTATTGTTGATGTCTGATTTTAGTCAATTTTACACACAGCAACTTAAAAGTTTGGACTTTATGATAATTATGAATATTTATAGATGTTATTTTAGAAGTTTTGTTTTTTAAACAACAGGAATGTACTACATAATAAATGTTCTACTTCTTTAAACCTTTTGTGATAATGGCTTCTGTACAAGACCACCACAGTTTGTGCTCTGAGCTGTCCCAGTACACAGCTGCCTATTCGACATGTTGTGGCAAAAGCCCCTCTGCACTGAGCAGAGATGCAGTATCTGGTATTATGTGTAACTGTGGCATGTGTGGAAGGCTGCCCAACACATTGAGCTACGAGTTGATCAGATTGAGAGTCTTGTAGCGCAAGAACGACATACAGACCAACACGAACAGGCCCAATCCCAAGCTGCCTGGCCCAGTCAGTTAACACCTCTGGCCCAGGTCACAGCCTGCCCTGGCCAGGACATCCAGCCTCAGATGTGTGATACGAGAGCGTGTGCACACTGTCTAATAATGTGTTATCACACTCATAGCCCTCATAGACTAACACCTTCCGTAGAGAAAAGGCAAAAGGTGAGCAGAAAGTGAAGGTCATCTTTGAAAGCAGCTATGCAAAATCGACACTATCCTTAGCACTCTGTGAGGTATAACAAAAGTTACACATAGAAGGTGTGTCTTCAGGGCCTTTTCCTCCATCTAGTTCCTATCCCTGCTGCTATTGCTGAAGGAATTGTTTGGAGAAAAATCAAATTGACATTTATTTATTTCTCATATACATCAGAAGCATTCAGGTAAGACATGTTCAGATGCCATATTTATTGTGCAGCAAAACGCTGGGAACAGCCAGTTTAGACAATGGGCTGTGTGATCTAGAAGCTGTTTTTGTGGCCATCATGAATACAGAGAACACTGATCCAAGGTTAGTCCTCATAACTGATTAAAAGGCCAGGGTTTGTCTGAAATGAATGATTATAAACGGTGAAGTTCTGTTCATATAGTTCACAGTAAGTCATACTGTCCTAAACCACACCTATAAGTCTAATGTGATGAATACTTAAATGTGGTTTTAGTGGGCCGAGAGAAGTTTTGGGACTGTATTTTTATGGAAACAATTGAGGTGGCTACTGACTTTGCTGGATTTGAATCAAGATTATTTTTCCAATGCAGATGTTTGTATTAGAAATCTTTTAATTTCCCAAGTATGTTTAGACTTATATGCAACATGCAGGCAGAATGCATCCTATTTGTGCCTTAAACTAACTGCAATATATGTAGTACATTTGGCCCTTGGTGTTTCACTTTGCTCCGCCTCAGCAAGGCCAAGGAAATATTGCACTGCGTCACACTTTTTTAAGGTTGATATCCGTCTAATTGATGACTTTGTGTCACATCAATCCATTATGCATAATTTAGCATGGATCAACTGACACATTAACATAATCACCAATTGGATATTCTGCTCAGTATGACACTTCAGTGAATGGCAGACGTGAGAGAGAGAGAGAAAGAGAGGAAAGTGAGTCACACACTGCCTCACTAACACATCACCTCTTGCGGGCCCCTCTGGAAAGTGTCTGATGTTAAGATGTCACCCTGGCATTCACTTAGAGCTGAGATCTTCTCTAAGGAGTGTGTATGAGTACACTCAGAAATGTGTACACACACACACACACACACACACACACACACACACACACACACACACATGTGCATGAGCTGGCTGGCACAGAATGGGTTAGCCAGCCGCCTGCTCAAATGCTGCCGTTTGCAATCACTAAGCAGCTTTAGCGTCTCCTACCACAGCCCTGATTTAAAATTCATAAATGCTAATCCTTCATAATTTACAGTTTAAAAAGCAGCCCTGCACATGGGCCCTGTGGCCACGGCTCAGTCAGAGTAATTATACCAAGGAGCTGGGAATGGACTACTCGTCGAGACTTTCAACAGTCAAGGAAATCCCCTTCTCTGGCACCCGACCCAATTATTCCAAATAACTAAACAGATTAGCAAGTCATTTTCCGCTGCAGCCCGGACATAGGTGCCAAAATCTCAGCCTAGCGTGGCGGCAGGTGGGTAAACAGTTTTAAAGTTGGGCCCTGTCCGGCTTTTACAGAGCACACAAGCTACCGAGTAATTTTATTAGGCATTTCTTTTCATTTGGGGATGGGAGAGAGTTAGGCTATTGTCTTTTACCAGGTTAACAAGCTCTTTCGAAAATGTCGGATGCTCTTACGTAGGTGACATCTTTAGCAGGCACCGTGTGTGGCACAGTGGTTTTTCAAAGCTCGCACAAACGTTTTTTGTTATTCCAGAAATGAGAAATCAAAGGTGAAATTCTGGTATGACTTGGATTCAGATCCAATGCTTCTGCAATTCTACACATTAGAGGAAGATTTATGGGCAGTATTTACAAATATGCATGACTATATCTTACTGATCTCAATACTAATTAGGATTTCTTTTTATTAGTATTAGAAATCGCAGGACTGACTGACTGACTAGTGACCATTGGTGAAACACACATGTGCAAGCATTGAGATAAACAGTAGGTGGTCCTATCCATCTCATTAAATAAAGCAATGTTGCTTCTCCCATACTCCTATGCCAAATATACAAATATCTAAAGAGAGTGCTCATGTTTTACACTCTCTAGAGAAAATTATGCATTTGCTTAACGTAACGCATGATTCTGTCCAACTGTAGTGAACAGTAGGCATTCATGTGATTGTGTGTTCAAGCATAAATCATTTTACAGTCTGTGACTATGCTAATAACAGTTCTAGGGCCTGCTGATTTAGACCTTGTTAGAGAGCTAACCCAATGAGTGTTCATGGATCTAATCATGACACAGTGCTAGTAGTGTCAGTATAAGATGGAAATGGTGTGTATCTATTGATTGTTCATTGTCTCTCCTTCTATTTCTTTATTTATTATCTGAGTTTGAGCATGCTCTCAGAACCACATGGCGGTGCTATCGACACTGGTGGAAGCTCAAGTATGCTCTTTGGAACAAGCAACGCTGCATTGGTAATGGCTCAGAACACAGAGTGCTGTCCAGGTGTAAAGCTGTTGTAGCCATTCTGACCACTCACACAAATATCTACAGTTACACACAATCATGCATTACATTAAGCAAGTGTATCATTTTCTCTAAAACGTATAAAATATGAGCAAACACCATTTGTTCGTTGCTGCTAGCATGTGGGCTAATAGTGCAAGCATTAAAGCTTCTAAGTCAGACCAAGTGCATGGTCAAATAAATACACAATACTCAGCGCCTCTTCCTTTATTGGGAAGAGCTTCTGTCGTTTTTGTTTTGCCCTTTCTTTAGTTATTTGTATATTTGGGATATGAGTATGTGAGAAGTAACATTGCTTGCCCTGCAAATAGAATTGACTGAGCTTGGGATCAGGTGTGGGCCAGATGGAGGGGACCTCCATCAATCCTAGCTCAACCAGACGAACGCCGTGGGGAGATGAGACAGAAAGAAAGAATCCAGTCAGGAGGGAAAGGAAGAAACAAAGTCTGGGTGGAAGTTGTGAGGGTGCTGTCACCCCTTTGGGTTCCACTTGTGAGCAGTGAGTAGGTTAGGGCTCAGGGATGCCAAGTATCTATGTTCTAGCCATGGATGTGAAGGTTATCACACAGCAGACCCTCCTCATTTATGTAACAGGTCTGGCTTGGTAACCCCAATTGTGCCAATACACAGAATTACATTTAAGACAGAAATGGCAGATAAAACTAAATAGAAATTATGTCAGTTTGAATGTGGTTGTAAGTTAAAAGCACTGTGCTAAGGATATCACTGAGGAATCAGTTTGTGTTTAAACACTGCTACAGCCCTGCATAGTCCTATGAAAAAGAAAGTTTGGTGTGAGTGTAACTAAAGAGGTATTTTATAAACTACTAACAGCCTTTTTTGTTGATACTGCGGGTTTTTGGTCCTCAGCTTATGTCCCTTTTACAGTTTGGAAATGTCCAATTTCCCTTTCAACCACAATTCCAACACCTTTAGTGCATGTGCAAGCTCGGTCCCTCTTACAGTTGTTGGACTGCAACAAATCCTACTTCTTCCATTCTACACTCTATGGGCTGAGGATGAACCATAGGTCTGAGATACTGTAAGGACATGCAGCTTTGTTTCTACAATCTAATGTTAAAGAGCATCAAATTTTACTAGGCTAAATATCATACCATCTCTCACCAAACAGGGAAATGTAATGATTCCATTATTGTGATATGTTTATGTTTTGTGTGTTTCTGAATATATTAACTGAGTACTTCTAGAAAAATGAACCATCACCCATCTTTTCCTGGAACTGTACATCAAAATCAAGAGCCTTTAGTGTTAAAATAACTGTGACAATTTATTGGTTGTTTTTTTTTTACCATCATGGTCCACCCTTACCCTCTATCAAGTTTATACCGTTCTCCTTGCTCGGAATCTTCACAATCCATCTGCCCCCCACCATATGAACTAGTCTGTCTCACCGCTCATCATGCTAATGAATTCAAACAGATCCAATTTCTGAAATCAGTTCACTCCCAAACAAGATGGATTTATCAATTCCATATTCATAAACATACTCTCCAGTTTTCTCATGTCTCACTGCGAGAGATGACAGGAGTGTTTTAGCAGGACGTCAGAGGATATTATACAGTTGGTTTTGAACTGAACTAATGACGAGAAATTCAAGGCTATGCAGAGAATATTAAAAGTTTATTTGTTAGGTGGGACTGTGTGGTATAAAATCAGCCTATACCTATAATATAAGCATAATCTGATGCTTTCCTCCACATTTATGTATTCTTAGCTGAATGACATGAGAAATCTATTCTATTTTTCCCTCAGGTTGCAACCAGCTTGCCATATATTTATGTATATGGTGACAAATATTTATATAGTAAAAACTGCGCATAAGTTTGCACCTCAAAACCATGGCTGCCAAGTTCCTGATCATTTCACATGACAGCCCAGCAGGTGTGCATTCCAGGAACCATGCTGAAATCCCCCTCCTACAGCATCAGATCTATTGCAGCGTCCCTGTGAACCTAGCCCACGTCCCGCTTTTTCCCTGGACATTGTGCAAATAATGCAATTATGAGAAATGAAAATCAAAATTAAAGCAATAACTTACAGCATTTTACCCTGCTGTCAGGCTTGGAATTCCAGTCTGACGAATGGTTCCATGCTAAGACTTATTTGGCCACCTCCACTAGTGCAAAGTTCATATCTATTTCGAGCACTCAACACTGTTTAAAGACTGAAAGGCTAAGCAAGATTTATAGGCCAAATGTGGGTATTATATTGTCTGTGGGTTTCCAGAGAAAATAGCAAAGAGATGTTAGTGTTTGAAACACAGGGAGGATCAGATTTCCTTCAGTTCATCGCACCAGCCAATATGAATACATTCGTCAGCTCCACAAAACAAAAGATTTGTGGTCTCAGTGCTGTATGCAGCCATAATATAGAGATGTAGTGTGATGTTAACACTTGAATATGTTCCCATTGTATGAATTACAAGAAATGGAAATGATCCTATCTTAAGTATTGGACTGACCATTTTAAAAAGTGATGTGTTAAAAATGACAGGTTGTGTATTTTTAACACATTTAATGAGTGCGCTCAGAGACAACACAAGTTGTGTTGATTCAGACACAGTAGACTCATTTTTCATTCATCTGAAAACTCAACTGTTGAAACATAACCAGTTAAAACGCAGTTATGCACTTAATTAGTTTTCTCTCCTCAAGGGATCATAATCTATATTTCCATCCAAATATATTTGTTAAAAACATCTAAAATTGACACATCAAGTGCTAAAGGACTCTTTACACAGAAAAAAAGCACACATCTGAGCCCTAAATACACGAACTTTAAAAGCAATTTTAAAAACAAATTCAAATACATTAAGGTTTGAGAGTATTTGTTAAAATAAAATGACGCAATAACATTAATCAAATTAGAATGGGAATAGAATTTTAATTAAAAGCTAAATGCATTTGCAAACATTTCTTGTTTCTTGTAAGCCAGAATGTCTAAAAGTGGACTTTTCCCACCATGAGTATTACACTTAGGCCTTCAGTTTAGGCTATGAATGACAAACATTGATAAAAAAACAAAACAAAAACACCTTGATTATGCCTTTTGGGCCCCTATATGATTTGTGATAGTATATTAGTGCTAAGGTAAGACCACCTGGGTTCCCCTCTGGTACATTTAGGTGTTCATAAACAACTGTGCTTTTTCCATCCCACAAACAGCTGTTTTTTGGGTTTTTTAGGTTGACTAATTTATCAGAAATTCTCTCAGGGTTATTCATTTGTTGTTCTCAGCGTGACCTGCGTGTCCATGTGCAGGAAGGAGACATATACGGCCCACGGAGAACCAATCATAACAGAGACATCAGCGGCCCAGCTGAGTGGAATGTACAGCAGTGAGGAATGCTGGGTAATGAAGATGGAGATCAGGCGTCCACCCATCCTCCCCCATTTACTGCTTCTCTCAGTGAATCCTTAATGGAGCTCTTGCTATTAGAAAAAGGAAATTGAGACGCATTTCAATAAAAGTGATTGGTTCTTGTTCTTGTAGACAATGTGGGCCTTCACGTGTCCCTCTGTGCACACACACACAACCATGTACACACACACTCTGCTCACTTCCTCAGATGAATGCAATGTAATTACAGAGTATGAGGCCCGCTCTATTTCTCCCCTCTTCTCTTTCTCCTTCTGATTATTCTTTTCTGTCACTGTTATCTGTGAGGGATGTGCATGACAGTGCTGGCTCAGGCCGACAATTGAGGTGCTGATGAGCCAGAATGCATACTGCATGGAAGCCTGGACCACACTTGGCTACGTTCACAGAGTGTTCAGTTGTGATTTACTGTTCGATTTACTTTTGTTTGTTTGTTTGTTTGTTTTTGGTTATGTAAGCATTTTCATGTGGACTATGCATATTGCAACACATGATGCAATAAAATGATACCATAGAAGAACCACTTTAGGCTCACTAAAAATTTTCAAAGGATGTTTTTTAGTACCTATTTTATAATTTACTAAAGATTCCACAAATAAGCAAAGGTTCTCTACCAAATGTCTCTTTAGAAACATGTACCATTTAGGAATCTTTACTTTGATAAGTGATGTCTGGGGGAGCATGAGGTAGCACTGTTCCCCACAAAAATTTGACCCGTCCCCACTGGTCCCAAGTTCTGAATGTTCCTCTGTCCTGTCCTGTTTAGACAGAGGTTATATTTCAACATATTAGATGTTTTGATGTCACAGCTCTGCTGGTGATATTTTTTTCTTTTTACACTAGTGTTGGTTTCTCTGTTCAAACCCAACTCTACCTCCTTGTTATCATGTCCAACAGGGTATGTAGTTTGTAACCTCTTAGCGTAGCGTAGTGTTCACAATGTTCAGTGTGTAAATAGGCTGTCACTAAAATGTAAGAGATTCTGTTTATTGAAGTAGTGTTCTGAGGAAGGAAGGATAAGAGCATCTGCTAAATGCCGTAAATGTACTATAAATGTAGTGTAAACACCCAGTCATGTCCAAATTGAGCTCTCAAATGCAATTCCTCATAATGCTGCTTTTTAAGACACTGAGTAACTAGACAGCACAGCTGCCGTAGACATAGCCAAAGTCCCTGACGCTATTTTGCTCTCTGCCATGCAGTGTTCATCAGTTCTTGCTGTTTATGTAAAGTAAAGTAAAGTGGGCCCTTATAGTCACACATGAACGGAGCACAGCACAGCACTGCACAGCACACAGTGTGAAATTCTTTCTCTGTATTTAACCCACTCACCAAGTGAAGCAGGGGTCTGCCACCAATGAGGGGCGCCCGGGGAGCAGAGTGTGGGGTTGGTACCTTGCTCAAGGGTACCTCAGTGATGACACTAGCATTTTTAGTAATGGTTTGTTACTTGTTTCTTTTGTCTACTTTTACTGTATATTTTGTTTTAAATTAATATCTCAAAATGTTCCTCTTACAAAAACTTACAATAATTTGCATCCTCAAATTCTATTTGCACATATGAAAGTGAACCAAAATATAAGAAATGTCAGATTTAATGTGTTGTTTTCCGTTTGTACCATCATTAAAAAAGATCTATTACACACAAAGAAAAAAATTGGCCACTTTTACCTGCTGTATCAAAATAGCCACTGAGGCACTAGATGAGAAGCATGCTGGTTAATGTAGTGTCTGGTCAGTGCAGACAATTTGAATACAATTTATGGCACTTACATTTGGTAGACACCAAGCCAGGTCAGACTAGCATGTGATGAGAAGAACGCTGTCAGTACATTACATCAGGCAGATTACTTTTTTGCTGCTGCCCTATTACCAGCGATACCTCCCGTCTGCAGTACAGCTTTTCTGATGATAAGAGGGGAAGAGAAAGCCACTGATAACAGGTCACAGCAGCCCACGTGTGGCCAGCTTACCTGAGCCATTGGAGGTTTAATTGGATGGTGGAACCCTGTTGAAAGAGTCCTCTCTTTTCCCTGCGAGTGGGAGAAAATTATGGAAAAACCTCCAGCACAGCTTCCAGTTGATTAGATTAATTTATTTTCACTGTTAAGTAATGAGCCTTGGTTCAAATAAAAAAAAATGCCAGAGCACTTTTAGCATTTTCTCTTTGCTTGTTCAGTCTCAGACTTAATAGTGTATGAGTTTTTTCTTGCACTTCCCAGGCATAGCATTGATCAAAATTATGACCCCTAGTAACTCGCATGCTGAAGAGTGGATGTGTGTGAGGTTAACTACTTAGCCCTTAGAAGTTACAGTTACAACCTAAAGAAACAAAAGCATGGCACAGTTTAGTGATCACCCTCCTCCCAAAGATCTACTTTCCTGCAGTGTCTAGGTTCAACATGCCTACAAAATGCTCCAGCCAATCAGGGACGTCTAAAGAAGTTAATTAGCCAGATCAGGTGTTGCAGATTGTGGCTGGAGGTAGACTTCTCAAAAAGGTAGATCTCCAGGACCAGGGCTCGTGAGCACTGGTACAAATGGTGCTAATAATCCTCACAGCTCACTGAAACAAGTGGAGAAATTCTGTTAGAAGTGTGGATTCTCTGCTTTCAATTAATGTCACGTTTGTGTTCATAAGCAGAAGAGGAGATAACTCTCCTGCACCACTTAACACGATGTTATGCAGCACAAGCATATATTAGCTGACATACAGATGCAGATTCAGAGAATGATGTTGCATTAGTTGTAGTTTGAAATTTCACATGATGCATGAGAAAGCACAAGCTCACTCATTAACATCATTGGAGATTTAACCTGTGGGCAGTAGGGGAGTGGGGTGTATAAAAACAAACATCCATGTTTAATTTTATTAGTTTATTAAATATGCCTTGACCATATCTAAAATGGTAAATAGTAATATCATATACACCCCAACCAATCACAGTTCACCGACATCCAGTGGCTACTTGCCAAGTTATCTGTAATGTCATAGAACATCTCAATGTCTTGTGCATCAGAAGGAGGGTGATAACTGCCTAGAAAGCTACCAAAATGAACAAGGTTCTGGTATGAATGTCTGGCCATGCAGTGAAACCTAATATCTACAAAGGGGGCCTAGGACAAAAAAATGTTGAGAACTGCTGCCTTAAACTACACTTCTTCACTCTCACGGCTATAGAGGGGTGCAGGAAAATTGTTTAAGGTGGAGTGTACCAATCCTTTAAGCAAAAGTTCTCAAATGTGTATGACTATGCCTGTGGAGGCATTATGCGTATTTTAGGCCACTGATTTAACACTTGTGTCATACGGGAATACTGCCTTTAATCCACAGGCAGCACTAGTCAACATAGGCCTACATATTCAACACTGGTCAACATTAAAAAAGCATTAAGAACAGACACATGGCAGGCGAGTAGAGTGAGTAGAGTGTCAGGTGCTCCAAATGAATTCCAATGCAGTGGACGGCTGTGGAAATGCCCTCTTTGTGTGAGGCCATAATCAGTTTAAAACATGGTGGGTGGGGGGAGCAGCATTCATTCCTGTAACTAATAATTTGTGGTTTCCCAATGCAGTCAGTGCCAAAGGCAGAGCCTAATAAACTAGCAAATTTATAAATGATTAATTAAGGGGAGTCTCAGGGGAGCTGCAGCAGCTATAAGCAAAAATATTAATTAGTTGGGATGATAGTTAAACTAACAAGAAAACACACTGCTGCCATGGCAGGAGAACACGAGAGGGCTGAATTCAACGATTCCTGTTAGACTATAGCAGGATGTCAACGCCCGACCTGTGCATGTGTCCGCATGCGCACTCGGAAAGCCACCATGTTGCTGCCCAATTGGTCCCACAAGCTTTTAACTGCAGACAGCGCATTTCCAGACCCCAACATAACAGACTGTTTATAGCGAAACTTTAAGCCAATATTATATTATTTTCGAGAGCCTTTAAAGTGTCATGTATATATACTGTATACATAATATATATTTATATAAATTGTGGCAATGAAATACATGTATGTATGTATAGGTTAATAGCATCACTGTATTAAACAATTAAAAATATATATAATTGTTATAAATGAACACATGCATAGACACATACTGTACATGAGGTAATTTATTTGTTTATACAGTATGAGGCTGCCTTTAAACACACAAAAAAAATATTTAGCATGAATGTAATTTCATCCTGATATTTTAGTAATTACAGTGACTTATTTTCTGTACATAAGAAC
Organism: Bryconaethiops microstoma; assembly: GCA_037577275.1. Lineage (NCBI taxonomy): Eukaryota > Metazoa > Chordata > Actinopteri > Characiformes > Alestidae > Bryconaethiops > Bryconaethiops microstoma. The sequence continues at coordinate 7,644,692 of JBBJLS010000039.1, read as the reverse complement.
TAGATTATTTATCATATTGTATTGTTCATTTATACACTTGTGCTTGCTCACATACATGCCAATAAATACAATTCTGTTTCTGGTTCTGTTTTATGTTTATTTAATTTAGGTTCTTTCTATGTAATAATAATTTGTTTTTACTATATATATATATATATATATATATATATATATATAGTCAAGCCCGGAATTATTCATAACGCTGGCAAATTTTGACTTAAAATTACTTTTATTCAACCAGCAAGTTTCTTCTTGATTGGAAATGACACAGATGTCTCCCAGAAGATAATAAGACGATGTACAAGAGGCGTCATTGTGGAAAAAAAATATTTTTCAGCTTTTATTTACATTTGAACAAAAAGTGGCATGTCCAAAATTATTCACACCCTTTAATAGTCAATAGAAAAGCCATTATTGGCTATTACAGCAATCAAACGCTTCCTATGATTGCTGACCAGCTTTTTGCACATCTCCACTGGTATTTTTGCCCTTTCATCTTTAGCGATGAGCTCCAACTCTTTCAGGTTGGAGGATCTCCTTACCATCACCCTGATCTTCAGCTCCTCCACAGATTCTCAATGGGATTCAGGTCAGGACTCTGCTGGGCCGCTGCAAAACGTTAAAGATTTTGTCCGCTAACCATTTCTTCACCACTTTTGCCGTGTTTTGGGTCGTTGTCATGCTGAAATGTCCAGTGGAGCTCGAGGTCAAGTTTCTCTGCAGACTGTCTAATGTTGTTGTTGAGAATCTTGATGTCTTTCTCTTTTTTCATGGTGGTTTACTGTGATTAGGTTCTCTGGTCCATTGTCTGAAAAACAGCCCCTATAGCATTAGGGTCCCTCCACCATGTCTGACAGTGGGGATGGTGTTCCTAGGGTTGAAGGTTCTCCTTTTTACGCCAAATGACAGATACATCACTGTGGCCACACAATTCAATTTTTGTTTTATCTGACCACAACACAGAAGAGCAGAAGTCTTTGTTCAGATGGGCTTTTGTGTGCCTTATCTGGTGAAGTGGCGTCCCCCTTGTCTGCATTCGTGGAACCCAGCATTGTGCAGTGTCCCGTTGGACTGTCTGCCCTGAGACGTTGCCACCAGCAGAACCCAGATTCACCAGGATGGCCTTGGTGGTGTTCCTTGGATTCTTTTTCACCTCTCTCACTGTCCTCCTGGCCAGCACAGGTGTCCATTTTGGCTTCTAAGTACATCCTCTGAGATTTTCCACAGTGCGGAACGTCTTGTTCAAATGTAAATAAAAGCTGAAAATAAACTTTTGGGAGACTCCTGTGTCATTTCCAGTCAAGAAGAAACTTTCTGGTTGAATAAAAGTGACTGTAAGTCAAAATTTGCCAAGCATATGAATAATTCCGGGCTTGACTGTGTACATATATATGCCGGGGAACGCTAACATTTTTAATATGCGATTAATCGCATGGTTTATGCGATTAATCACATTGTTATATGCAAAATCAAATAATTCTAAGGTAGTGTATTGCACACTTTTATTTTTAAAGTACTGCTATATAAAGAAAAGTGCAATAACATTTGGTCTGCAAACACCTTAAACAAATAAGGAGCTTTCTAACAGCAGTGTATATCTCAACTTAAACATTAATGTAATCAAATCAAATATAAAACCAAAGCTATTTGCCACAGCAGGGCATTCACATATTATCAAGTTTGTTATAGAGTCCAGAGCATGGGAGGCAGAACCATTATAGCAGCTGTAAAGAGGGACCAACTCCATATGAAAGTCTATGTAGCTGAATTCAGTGTCGTTCAAGTCCCTGTTGATGTAATGATCAAGCGTCCCATTACTTTTGTCCATATTTATCTGGGCAAAAGTAATGGGACGCCTGACCCCTGCGCAAACCAGCCGAGATGTAGAAGTCCAGTTATATTTTAAATGGAATAATTCTTCAAATAAAAAAAATCAAAACAGGCCTACATTGCATTTTATAACTCCTGTGAAAAAGAGTGAAATTGAAGAGTTGCTACAAGTAACAAAATGGCTTTTGTACAGGTTTTGAGATGCTGTTGAACAATAAACATTTACTGCAGTTTGGTGCTCAGTAGGTACATCTCTTCATCTGAGACATCGGCAGTATCTGTGGCTGTGGTAACTAGAAACAGCACTTGAAAAATGTAACTATTGATGAGTGAGACTGAGGTTACATCTGCATTCCTGTTGAGATGATTTCCAGTTGTTTTTGTGCTAGAAATGCAAGAGAAACGCAAGAGGCAGAGAGTGCGGAGAGAATAAGGTGATATTATAGGCCAGGAGTGTACAGGGATGTAAGTATATTTCAGTAATTCTGCACTGTTTTCTCCTTTCAGTTTCAAAAATGATGTGGAGGTTTCTGTAAATGTTTTTAAAAAATGCGAAATTTAGAGAAATTGAATGAGCTTTTATTTAGATCAGACTATTAAAAAATAACAAATTAATAAGATAAAATATTTATAAGTATTAATAATACTATTTTAAAAACACAACAACATCAAACAATAATAATAATAATAATAATAATAATAATAAGAAGAAGAAGAAGAAGAAGAAGAAGAAGAAGAAGAAGAAGAAG
>JBBJLS010000039.1:7624507-7642013 GCA_037577275.1 Bryconaethiops microstoma | reverse complement strand
AACAGCTGTTCCCAATGAATCAGGGAAATTAGGATGCTTTAGAACAGCTTGGACTATTTGGAATGGTATAGAACTTTAGATTTTCTCATAGACTGTGACAGTTTACAAAAAGTATGAATAATTTTGGACATGCCACTTTTTGTTCAAATGTAAATAAAAGCTTAGAAATATTTTTTTCCACAATGATGCCTCTTGTACATCATCTTCTTATCTTCTGGGAGACGCCTGTGTCATTTCCATTCAATATACATCCAATCAATGTATATATAGTAAATAAAACATGCCATTTTTAAATTAAAAAAAAGTATTTAAAAATGGCATGTTTAAATAAAATTGTAATAGTTAATAAAAAGTCTTGTTTGATAGTTCCATAAACCAACGTGAATTTCCCACTTGTCTTTTCTTATCTTTAAGACCTGGGACCTATCAGGCAGCAACATGGCGGCTGCGCATGTGCTGAACTAATCCGGCAGCCAGCACGGATCGGGCACTGACACAGGACAAAGCACTGTGAGGATATGGGGTTAGTGGCATCCATTTAGAAATACAGAGAAGATGAAGAAGCAACAAAATGGTAGAAGAGTTTGACATAAAATTCATAAAATTTTGTAGCTCATAGAACAGCTTCACTAGATTAGTTAGACTAGTGTCAGAACTAATTTGTTCAAACTATTTAAAGGAAGTAACATTCACAGAGCTAGTTTATGGCACTGTAGCTAACAGTAAACAACAGTTACTGACCACCAGTTTGCATTTAGCAGTGTAGTACATTTAGTAGATATCATTCACTACTGTCAGTGTTAGCATGTTTTGGTTGAACTCTTTGAACATTTGCAGTGATTGATCGGCAGTGAATGAAAGCTACTAAACACCAGTTGGGATGACACTAATTGGGAGCAACTATTTGTCATTCATTTCTGCCAGTGTTACCATTTTTAAGGAATTTAAATGAAGGCTCATTTAAAATGTTAATGTAAACAGTTACTAACCATGTTAACTGCTCACAATTCAATTTCATTCATTATTAGCAATGTTAACATATTTTGGCAGAGCTATTTAAAGGGACCAACCTGTAAAGAATAAGATCCAGGCAGCTTGGAAAAGTATGTGTCTAAAGCAATTAAGATTAGTGGAGGCACTGGGTAAAAAGAAAAATGAAGGACAGAAGAGTTCTGCTGAGTGTGGAGGTCCAGAAAAGACAGGAGGTGCTTAGTAATGCTCGTCACACTTTGAGAAGTGGTCCTGTCTCACTGCAGGCTCACCACAGCTGAGCTCTTTAGGCAGGCCCCTAAGCCTTGATCCTTTTGCTCTTTACGTGAATGTCAAGATGCTGAGGGAAAATTCGCATAGATTAGATGAGACAGGTTCTGAGTATTTTCAACTTAATCCAGCCAATTAAAACTGATACCTCGCCATAACGAGACACACATCATCTGTGGTTGTATTACTCAAGAGTGATGCCACCTGTCAGTTCATATTAGGTCTGTGGCATTGTGTTTCAGTTAGAACATACGTAATTAGCCAATACCTGATGGCTTGCTAGTGATCTTTAACTTCAGGCATCAGGAATAACCTGTATAAATTGTGAATTATTACTGTCAGTTATTCTATACATCTAATTTACATTACATCAATAGAATTATATTCAGTATTGACATATTTGATCATATTCTTCTGACATTGTTTTGTTTTGCTGTCCAAAAATGACACCACACAAACTTTTCGTAAAAATTTATATCATTATGAAATATCTCCTCTTCTTTTTACAAACACAAAAGTGTTTCAGCAGTTCAGAACACTTTCAGCAGAATACTTAGCCTACCTGCAGATGAGAAATAATTAACTTGCAAGTGAAAAATAATTAAAATGTAAGAAGAAAGGATTCAAAGCGCATACATCATGTGGAACGAGGGTAAAGCATTACGGGCAGTGTTAACATTTTCTGGTTAAACTATCTGAAGGTAAGTGAAACTATTTGGCCAGCGATGAATAAAAGCTTCCGACTACCTGTTTGCATGATGCTAACTGGTGCTAGCATTATGCTAATTCTTATCAACTAGATTTTATTAATTATCTGCATCTTGTGTGCTAAAGGCTTAAGCGCTACTGGTGTTAGCATTTTTTGGGGACACCATGTGGGGCAAAGATCAAAGCATGGGTGCCGGAACATTATAGCAAACTCAAAATCATTCATTTCATCCCCCCCACTTTTTGTTTCCCGGGCAACGACCAAGACATTGCACGTGCGCACCAATAAGTGCCCCCACAAAAGGACCAAGACTTTGCTCGCACACAGCAACCCATCCAACAACCACCCTCCTCCCCTCCCGCCGTGCGACGTACACCGATGCGTCCCCCCACATTCATATTTCTTTTAATGCCACTTCTTAAGGTTTAAATCAAATTAATCTTTTAGACATTATCCACCCACAACAGAGAACTTTAACATCCCGGCTTGTAAAGTTGATGAAGAAATCACTTTGATTTTTAAAAAAATGGAGGAGGCAAAGCAATAAAATGGTAACCAGCCCAACTTGGTGCAACAAGCATGAAACACAATTACAGAAAAATGAATTCATTTGAAAAGGTCACGCATCCTTTAGATAGCCCTGTTGATGTGAGCATGCAGTCACTGGAAGCGTATAAATGTTAATGCCAACTCAAATATTGTCCCAGTAAGTGAGAAATTGGCACCGGTTTAGCGGACGGAGCAACAGGGTTTTATTGGTGCAGGGATTATCAGAACCTCACTGTTTTTTCGCTCAAACTTTTTTGGTGTCGATGTGCTCTCACTGTGATGAACGGAAAATCCTAAAAAACTATGAGAAAACTAGACAGTAATCAAGGTTGAGAACCAGCACACACTAGTCTTTCTTATTTCTCTCCATTATCAGGCCAAGCGAGGAAGTTTCTGACCCTTTAATGTTGCTAATATGCTGCATTTCACCTATGATTGATTAGTCACAAAGAATGAAATCATAATACAATACATGAAAAGCACTGGTAGATGAAAAATTAGGCCCAGGCAGGCGCTGAAAGAATAGGGGGGCAGCCAACATTTCCAAGCCTAATTGACTCACTGGAGGGCTGAGTGAGGTGCTTCAGAAGTCAACGTTCTCAGTAACTAGCACCGAGGAGAGAATATATGTTTTTAGATACCAAAAATAAATATTTTATCTAACTGTCAATGGTGTAGGTTGAATGCCAGGGCCTTTCATGTGGTGGCAGTTTTGGGGTGGGGGTGGGCCGGGAGAGCCAGTGGTGTCAGGCTGAAAGAGGGCCTTCTTTTTGCATAGCAAGAGCCAAGACGAGGCCTCTTTTCATCAGGGTGGCCCGCCATCGTGAACCGCACAAGATCAGGCTCTGCTTGACAACAATTAGTGGTGAGAGCCTGAGCTGTGATAGGCAGTTGGTAGCGGCCCTGTCACACCAAGGCTGGAGTCTGTGCATGATCTGGACTCATCACTTCATTCCAACCACATAGTCACTTTTCAGAGTAGAGAAATGTAATCCAACACTACAACTGAGTGTGGCGGATCATGAAAAAAATGTTCAATACTTTAATACATGGACTATTTGGTGAGTTTCATGGGACCTGAGAGCAAGAAATATCTTCAACGTGACTTATCTTTCACGTTTGTTTATTGTCATTTGCTGTTCTTCGTATATGACAAAGTGACTAAAATAACCAAAACCATGCAAAGACTTTTTGAGGATCTCACAAAGGACATCTGCAAAGGGCATCTGCTTACAATTGTGTAGACAATAATTTGTGTGCTTAAGTATTCATTACAGTCATGCATGAATGTCTAAATCATGAATGTCTAAAGGTCATAATTTAAACTGAGCTAAGTTTAAAGTATGAAATATTCATATTTATGAATATTTATTTGTATAAGTTTTGGCTGAAAAGGGTTCAATGCATAAAATGTTTTCTTTGCGTTATATAAATAGATATAGCTAAGCAATCTCTCCCATCTGTAAAGACTTCAGAAGTTAGTTTGAAATGCTATTGTGTCAGATTTAGCATTAACATAATTAGGAACGGAGAGAAGACTCAACCAATAGCATTTTGATTTCCAATGGGTGGGATCAGTTTTGTGAAGGAAAACATCACTTTAGGCCCTCTGCATGTCCTAGTCACTGACTGTGAATGTAAGTAGAAAACTAACCAAAAGTCTTCTGTCAGATGCTAAGCAGTGGCTGGTCTGTGCCAGGATTCTTTCCTGAAGGAAATTCTAGTTAAAATATATGTTAATATGTCTATGACCAGCTTCAGATAAATATAGAATATCTTTTAGCTTCGAATGTCCTTATTTAATCCGGAGAGGCCAAAACTGTGCAGTGCCATCAGCTGAATGCTTACCATGTACTAGAATTCAATAGAGGTGCTAGCAGAAATTGGCTTGAAAGCATAGATGTTCTTTTTCCTCTTTCTCTCCCAAGCTAGGTCATTTACCGATCCTAACACAGTTGTAAAATCATAATAAAGAACATAAAAACACAACTAAGCCACAGAAAAAGGAAAAGGACATAAATATACTGTACTTGTACACTGTACTGTAGTAACAGAGACACTTTTAACAGTCCAGAATGGCATAGATAAGCGTACTGGGGGACACAAGCTCCCTCACTCATCCGTCGCGTTACTGTGTATTCTTCCGCCGTGTGTAACCAAAATAGTATGGCCATGTAGTCTGTAAGTACGACACTAACGGCGTACGCCGAAACACTCACATCTAAATTTTTTACGTTTTTATTGGAGTGAGTGTCGTAAACTCTAAACGTATGTTGAGACTGTCCTAACCCGAGGACCCCCTGTATTTATATTTACATGTTAATTAAAACCATATCTGGTAACAGTTTACTGAACAGCAGTAAACATGAGACTACACGATGCCAACATAAACCCACCCAAACACTTGTAATGTGTAACAAGGTGAAGTGACATTAAAATGGAAGAAAAAAATATTTGTAGAATTAAGCATTCATAAATGTTTATGTTTGCTATTGTCAGGCTCATGTAGGTTTCATGTAGCCTTATGAACACTGCCCTTCAATTTTATTGTTTATTGCAATGTTTTATTGTTACTGGTTAACAATAGATTTTATGAGTTTTTCTCATAAAATTGATACTTATTTGGATACTTGTTTAGCCTGTGTTTAGCCTGTGTTTTCAGTCTTCAAGAAATACTCACATTTATTGTGTCAGTATTCTCTGTTTGGCCTGTGCTCTCTCTCTCGCTCTCTCTTTCTCTTTCTCTCTCCCTCTTTCTACCTCAATCAGCCAATAAGAGGCTGTTAAATTAAACAGGGGACACACCATTCACAAACATAATCCTATTAATCCTTTACAACACTGAAACACTATTGAGTTCCCATGGGTTATATAAAAACTCATTGCAGGAGCAGCAGAGACTGATGAGATTCAGAGGCCCTTGTTCTAATTACCTGTGTACACTTTTACAACAGGTTTTTTCCCCTCCCAACATGGAACGAGGTGACGTGAAAACAGAGCGCTACCTAAATTTCTAATCTCCCAGACATAGGGCTAATAGATCCACAGACAGGGTTACACAGAGGGACAGAAGGAATGTGATGTGTCCTCTGTTGCATTGACATCAAGGGATTATCATATCAATGTTTGTGTTAGTTATTTGGCTGCATTGTGGACTGGACTTCTTGATATGCCCCAGTTTATTATTTCACATATTTGCCCGAATGTGGATGGGGTTAATATTTTCCACAAACAGATTTCTATCTCATATTAATGGTGCTGAAAATCGTTAAAGTTTCCTCTCCTTTTCAAATATCTAAAAATAATTAGACAAGGAGTCAGCGTATCCTTGCCAACATATTGGACTTGGCCTCTGGGTACTGCTTTGCCATCTAGTTGCAATTGCTAAGTTGCGTAAGGCTAGCGTGGGGTGTTAGCTGTGGGTTGCTAAATTGGTCCCTTTGCTGACTCTGTAATATGAGAATGGGTTAAATGCACTACTTCAGCATTAATTGACCTCAGCAATTTCCACTTGTGTATTTCATTATCCAAATGCTGGAGTAGGATGCAGTAAGGCAGAAGCAACTTTCAGCCCTGTGCGCACTCTGCAAACACCACGCTGATTATAAATTTCCTCTTACCAGTCAATTGCAGGTAGATGCAACAGCTTGAGGAGCTAAAAACAAATCTCAGCAATAATTGAAATGTAGCATGAAATTACCCCTGTAAATAACCAAGAGCCATTACAAGAACACATTCTTTCTCATTTCCAATAACACCGACCTGGATCCGCCTGCAAGCCCAGGCACATACACACACACAAACACACACACACACACAAACACACACACACACACACACACACACACACACACACACACACACACACACACACACACACACATAGGTGGGAGAAAGCTTTGAAGGGTTACACAATTGCACATTTATCCTCAAAATTAAAAATGGTGATTGATCCGTGGAATATTAACGGTCAACAGTATTTTTCATTAAGTTGTGAAGGCAAGCGAGGAAGGCCCTGAGAAAGAAGAGAAGAGAAGAGAGTGGGAAAAGGAGGGAGAGGGGGAATAAAGGAGGCCTCTCTATTTAATGTTGATCCCATATAGTGAATAACCCCTGGGAGAAATGTAAATACTCGACTCCAATAACACGACAGCACACTAATCATATTTACAAACTATATTAAATCTGTCCATTGTGTTTGCCCCGTGCTAAGAATTGGCTCTCCATGTAATTGTCATTGTAACCAATGTTGGCTTATAGGGGGGAGAGAATTTAACTGCAGTGATATAAGGTGACTGGTAGGCTTATTATTACTTTATTATTACCCGGTATATGTTTATTAAAACAATTTGTCATGCAGAACAGAACTGGGGGAATGGAAACATTAAATCTCGGCATACTCTGGCCGCAGAAATGAGTTACAATAAAATTAATGGCAGCGAGGCCGGGGCTGACACCACCGTGGTGCATAATAACCCGTTGCTTCGTTTCATTTGCTGATCATTTCCTGTCGAGGCCCCTGCCATTAAACATACATGTTGAAGATTATTGAAGTAGCCCGGCAAAAGCCATCATATATCGAGAGGGAAAAGGCACCAAGGAGCTGCGGGGCAGTGTTTTTTTATTGAGGTTTCAAACTACTAGTGGCTGGGTGACATGCCAAAGTAGCTTTGGTGGGGGCACTGGTACTTGTGGTGCAAACCACACAAATGAATAAAATCCTTGGCAAAACTGAGGGGAACTTGTGGTGCACAAAAAAACCAGTAAATGCTGAAGGAATGGTTTAATTACATAAATGTAGGGTATTTTGCTAAAAAAGAAACAAAATAAGAACATCCTTAACTGTGCCTTTAGAATCACTGTTAGTAGTGAGTAGCATTATTTCATTTAGTGTAATCCACAATTTATTAGGAATTTGAGCTAACATTTTAGAATTATTACAAATCTTACATTCAAATCCCCAAGTGTCTTGGGATCACCTTCAGTTGTGCTGGTTGCAGAATCATATTAATGCATTCCTGGCCCTTGTTTGAAACATTGTTTGAAAAATATTTAAATATTTGAAAAATATTGTGAAGACCACCCAGTTTCAGCATCAGGTGGCTTTAGCCATCTCCACCTGTATATTTCATTACTTAAATGGTGGAATAAAATGCAGCAAGTCATAATCAACTTGGACCATTATTGAGTGATTGGATTAAATGAGTTTTTGGTATTTGGTATGATGATAAGCTCTTGAATCGTACATACTTGTTATTCTATGTGACAAAAATGATTATATTTACATATGTCTACCTTGTCAGCATTCAGAGGTTTAACCCTGCCCATCCATGTTCAGGTTACATGCAGTTTAACAGAACTTGTTTTAGAGTGAGGCACAATATAGGGCAGTCAATCAGGATAGAGGAAAGTTACATTACATTAACCTTAGAGGCAGCAAAAATAGTCTGTTTGGAAAATTATGAGTTTTTTTATTCATCAGCTCACACAAATGTCATAAAAGGACTTGTCATAAAAGGGTGAAAAGAGTATAGGCTATAGAGCAGTCCCTTTAATGATGATAGAGCACAGTCTTTGTGTATTTTACATGTCATACCAAAACCACACACTCCTATCAGTCTTTCATTCTGTGAATATGTGATTGGTTCATGGGGAGACATGACTCTATCTGATTGGTCAGTGAGGTTATTTTACTGCCAGGTTACAGCTATCAGCCTTTCCACAAAATAAGAAAAAACACCTTCTTTCTGCTCAGCAGTGTTCCCAGGAATTGTTTCCATCTTTCAGATTGCTCCGTCTGTGCAGAATGCATGATTTAATGGAAAATTGATACCAGGAAAAAGACACACAGGCTCTGTTATGTATATTTTCAAACATTTGCCTAAGCCATCCGCTGATGTGATTTTAGCTCTTAGGGAACAGATTGCTAATGGGTTCAATTGAAGACCATTTTTCCATTTTATAAACCCCCTCCCCTTTCTTACTCTATGGAAGTTAGTGTTTTTGTTTATATTTTGCTAAGACAGGATTTGATCACTGTGGAGAAGGTGGCCTTAGAAATATGGCAGGACCTGCCAGAGGATTTGTTTGTGTATGTTTTCGAAACAGTATTAATCAAATAGGAGGTATGTGAATGCAGGAGGATTGTGTTGCATTTTTGATGTCAGTGGCTCAGGCTGAATCCAGCCAGACCCCAGCGTTCTCAGCCGAGCTTCCTGATTACACAGGAGACATAAATAAACGGATGCTACCAACTAATTCCAGAATAATTAGAAATTAAGTGTGGGGCCATTTGCTCAAAATTAAGACTTGTAGCCATGACCCTGTCTCTCTTTTTTCAGTTAGTTATACTTACCACTGGCTATAATATTATGTTGAGTATTTGTTTCATAGGTAGATAGTAAACTTTGTCTCTGACTGAAACTTATTGAGCCTGTTGTTCATTGGGTTTAGGAAATTTGCAATTTGCAGTAATGGCTGGATTTGTTGCATTTGTTGATGTCATCTTGTTCTGTGGGTCTGGACAAAATATAAGTCTAACTTATTTAATTACTTCTCAGTTCACTTATAATATTCAGCATTTTCAAACTTTTCTGAACTAAATTCTGATAACATTAATTAGTAACATTAGAAAACAAAGCAAGTCCCACCTGAAAGATTTTGGGAATATTACTGCAAAATGGATTGCAACATATACAAGTTCAGTCATAATTTATTAAATCATTGAGTATTTCAATATGATAGTGAGAATGATGGAATCGTGCTCTATTGGAAAAAAATAGAAGAAGAACTGTCATAAGAGAGCTTTCATCAGTGGAGAAGTTGAACTTTTAAGTTTGTCTTAAAAGAGTTTGGAATGTTATCTCACTATTACAACAAACTGCTTAATGATGAAATGAATAATTTTAGCACTCTTTTATAGATATTCTGCAATCCATTTTTCAACAATTCGACAGCATTGCTTTGTTCTCTAATGCTACTGTTTGAAGTCAGAGATTAGTTCAGAAAAGTTAGCAAAATGCAAAATATTATAATTGTATTGAGAAGGAAGTAAAGAAGTAAGATAAATATGTGGCACCATTTAGCATCATGTAGTATGTAACAAGCTATTACAAATGGTAACTTCCTGAATATATCCTGAATATATCACAGCACAAATATCTACCCACTAAATAAAAAACACTGAATATTACAGCCAGTGAAAAGTCTATTTTAAAAAATGAACAATTTTTGATGAAAACATCTTTATTTTTTATATCTACAGTGAATATTAGAACTTTGTAAATAAAAAGGAAACTTAAATGATATATTCTTGAGAAGAATATATATGTGCAGTCAGTGCATCTTAAGTAAGTTTTTCAAGCTGTATTTATTAAGATATAAGATCTGTGGCATTCATTTTTTATGCAGAACAAAAGAACTTCTAGATGTGAACTATCAATTAATAATATAGATTCAAAGTTTGGTGGCAAGAAAGTGCAAACTAGTAGAGAAATGCATTTTTGATAATTACTGATTCTTCATTCAGGTAAAAAAGTGAGTAAAACACTCAGCAACAACTACAACAACAATGTCATAAATTATCTTTAGAGCTTCTTGGATAGTGAGTACAAAGTTCAAACCAGTCTAGTGAAAAACAAGCAATTGGTGAAGCTGACAAAGGGTCAGACTAAAAAGTATATTTGAAGTAGCACTAAAAAATTTTGCTAGGTCTCATGAATTTAACAGAAGCTTTCACATGAATTCCATGAGAATTTATGACATGATTTGGGAGGTCTAGTTGGTATGGAATGACCCAAATACATAACAGTGACTTGTCATCAAATTCAAATCATAATAAATTATCTCCTCTTCTGCCTATGGACCCAAATATGATATTGCTTGAAAGTTTAGAACTTCTCTGGTTCTTCAAATGAAATGAATTTTGTTATTGCAGGTGATAACTGTGACTTCTAAGAGCTGACAAAGTAGAAGCGCTGTTCTGTTTGACTTCATGTTGTATAAATCAGCCATTGAGCTGCACTACAGTCTGTGGAATACAATACTGGTGCAGCTGAAAGAGCGCGATTACAATCAGAAAAGGCAGTTATATGTAAAAGTGAGGTCAGTGCGAGTTGGCCCCTCCCTCCACACACCCCGAGGCCTGAGCACAGCCCCTCCTCCCTGTTCAAAGCCTCTTAGTGCCACATTAATACAACTAATTACCATGTCAATCAAAAGTAATGCTTATTAATTACCCCAGCAGAAAAAGGCGCATTTCAAACAGAGAGCAGTTCTCCTTAAAAGCTCTGCTAAAAGAGTGACTGTGGGGAAGGCAGACTGGCACAGTGGAGTGGGAGCGAGCCATGTTTTCGGGGTGCACTTATGGCATTAGTCAATCTGCTGTCCAGATGTCTTACACAGGTGACAGCTGCAATAGCCTAACAAGCAAATTAATCATGGGGCTTTTGTGGCGCTTCCTTCTCGGGGAACTCATTTCGCTTCATAAAAGGCTTCATCTCGTGTGAAAAATGACAAATTGCAAGCGCCTTGTGAAAGGGAAAAGGCCTGAGCTGTGTGTGTATGTGTGTGTGTGTGTGTGTGTGTGTGTGTGTGTGTGTGTGAGTGTGAGAGAGAGTGAGAGAGAGAGAGAGAGAAAGAGAGAGCTTGTGAGTTCAGGCATAATAAAGCCCCGCTGGTGCCACGGCAAGCGCAACTTCTGACATCCCTCACAGGTGGCGTGCCTAGATTAAAAGGCACCCCTGCCTCTGAAGCCATCCTGACGGCCAAGCCCTTTGAAGCCCTGGCCTAGGCGACTGGCTGTGTGCTAATCACTCATTGTCTCTGACAGACAGGGCAATGTGCATATGACAAGCACCAAAAAAACCCCACAGGAATCTACTCTTCCAGGGATCAGATTCTGATAACAAGGCCAGTGGCCAAAAATCACACGCATCTGACCATCTGTGGGCATCACAGCAGTTTCCGCGGGAAATGTTGAGACTACGTGGCTTGTGAGGAGGGTAGAAAGGCCTGTTTCACTCTCACAAACCCAAATGAGCTTTCTGTAAACTGAGCTATGCCATTTCATACATGATTTAAGAGCGTCAGTGAAAGAGGGAAAAAAAAACAGTGGAAAACTAAAAGTTTTTCGACTGAGCCTTAATAGAAAAGAAAGAGCTTCAATAGGCGGAAGGAAAAAAAGGGGAGGGGGGACATAATGGCTTTATATTTCAAAAAGGAAATATGGGCAATTGAAAATGAACAATGACAATAGAAGTAGCAAAGCAGGAAAACTTTCGGATTTAGCGGAAGCAGGAAAGTTAATCATACAAAAAGTAGGAGATAAGTCCTTGAATGTCGTCCAACACAAAACTGCAATTACCATCGTTACAATACAAGAAGAAAAGGTTTGCGAGACGAAGTGTATTCTTAAAGAGGATTACACTACTTCATAAGAGAGGGAACATTCTCTGTTTATTCCTCTTCATTTTCTGAAAGGCGCTCTGAGGTGACAGATGTCAAAATTGGTTTATTACTTAAGCATAATTATTGTATTCTCCTCGCAATAGTGCATTGTACCTCACATCCTTTTCTTTAAATCCTTTCACAAACTGTCATCATTGTGTGAAATGGAGATTCTCAGGCTATTACATTTTTCCCTGTACAAGGACAGAGTGCAGCATTTTCAGGCAGTGCCATTTTACAGATGCTCATAATGTCTAAATGCTGTGAAAAACTACAGTGCTGCTGCTTGGGCTGCATAAGAAACTGACTTCTTGTATCTGGGTGCATATTTTGTACATGTGTCCTTATTCATGAAATAAGGACACATGCAAGGTCTCCTCATACCAGCTATAGTTTCAGTAATCTCCTCCTCATTTGCACTCACTGTAGCACTGCTATATTTCAGTCAATTTCTTTTTCTGTTTAATTCGGGCTGCAGTGGTGAGCAACTTTGATTATTCAGTGAGGATTAGAAAGTTAAAATCATCTGCCTGGTCAGTGCATCAACCTACAGGTGTTGGGGGCAAATTTCCAGGAAAACCAAACACACAGACAAAACTTTGAACGATGGAGAAAGGAATGAAGTGATAGGAAACAGAAGGAAGGTGTAATAGTTGATCAAATAATAGATAAGAGAATAAAACATTAGCTTGGGTCTTATATGTCATTAACATCATGGACAGGGGAGGGTGCTCTGTTCTGTGTGACAAACTTAAATTATGTCTTTGTTTTCAGGTTGTGAGACCATCAGGAGAATTGCAGGCATGGCTGGTGAGGCCCCTGTCTTTTCAGGATCCAAGATAAAACCAACCTCCGGCTCTCACAGGCAGCCCTGCTGCCAGACAGGGCCTTATCACGACAGCCCGTACAATACATCTTCCAGAGCTGCTGCTGTGCCAGCAAACGGCTGCTTCAGTCGTGATGGGCATGCTACTCCCTCATCCTAACGTCTGCTTTACATGTTTTAATGAGTAACTACTAGGCTGCTGAACAGCCTATTACTACAGCCGGCAGTTAGTGACAGCTATTTGCCCATGCATCACCTGGGATGGGCTGCGGCAGAGAGGCAGTGACATATGACTCAGAGAGCAGGATTCCAGGTAAGCCGTTTGTCTGCTATTTGCCGGGTGCTCTCCAGTGGTGGGTGAAGGGGTACCGGAAAGGGAGGGACAAAAATAGAGAGCACCTGAGGATAAGAGCATTGTGAGACCCACTTCACTTTTTATTTTCCAATTGCAAACGTGAGGTAAGGACAGATCATCATCCTTGTGGTTTGTGTTATAACTAAATTTACGCATGTACCTAACAGACCACTCTCCTATTACTTTGAGTTATGCTAACATTAATTAACGGATGCTTGTGCCTACTTGATTCTTTCCTTTTTTCGTCTCACTAAATTTTTTAGGTCCTTATTCAAAACGTAATAAAAGAGAAGGAGAATGTGAGAAAACACAAATCATAGTTTTTTAATGATTGAAAGAGTATCGTTTTGTAACACCTAAATTGCCCAGGTAAAAAAAGTCATTGCCTCCTAACTGGTTGTTACACCATTAGCAGCATCAGCTGCAGCCAAAGAACTGGAGACTTCAAACTTTCCAGAACTAGGTTCAGTCTTTCACATCTTACTCCTCTTTACAGTTAGTTCCACTGGGGAAGGGCCTTTGAGCATGGACTGTGTGTTTAAGGTTCTGTCTCAGTTTCTCAATGGGATTCAAGTCAGGATGTTGACTAGGCCATTCATTCATTTATTCATTTTCTGTAACCGCTCTGGGTACCCGGAGCCAATTCTAGGGTCTACGGACGTGGGGCAGAGACTCACCCTGAGCAGGGAGCCAGGCCCACCACAGGACTAGGACATTCTAAAGTCATAATTTAGCTTCACATTCAGAGGTGGAATTGCTCTTGTACTTTAGATGACTGTCTTGCTGGGTAACCTGATTGCACTTGAGTTTCAGATCATGGCCTGATTTTCTGGTAAAGTGCAGAATTCTTAGAATAGAATAGGCCCTATGCATGCAAGGTCTACGACATGTTTCTGTGATGTTTATATCGGCACACCAACTTCCAGTTTGTGAAGAAACGTAGCTAGTCTGAAACCAAAAACGAAGGGTGCTAAGGACCACAGTTAAATTTTTTAAAGTAAGAAAGTTTTCTGATTACCAAAACAAGAATATAGTGCATCATAACATTGTTCTGTCCCACTCTGTTTGTTTTCAGCAAGGTTTAACTCCATAATTTTCCATTCAATTCCACTGGAAGAGGAGATCAGAAAAATGGCTTGTCAACATTGAGAGGGATAACTTCCAAATCATTTAACACACAAAAGTCTGTAGCATCCATTTCGCTGGCAATAATTTTGTAGAGAGAACACAGAGAAGACATCTAACAAAAGGTGCCATTCCTACCTTTTTTCAGTGACACCAGTGTAGGCAAGTACAGCTGAGGAGAAGGGTGTGGGAGCGGCGAGAGACCTGTGCCTCCTGACTTTGACACGGAGGAACAAAGTATGGACTGGTGACTGTTGTTCAAGGCCCAAAGCTGTGGCTTGGTGCTAATTAAGAAAGAGGAGCTTACAAAGGAGGTAGAAGACCTGCAACAACAATTGAAGACAAAGCTATAAAACTACTTTGGTCTCCAGCAGTTTATATGGTCTGATAAGGGCATACAGAGCTACATAAGGGGAGATTTTATTGCTATTATTATATTTGAGGGGGGAATGGCATTCCCCAAGTTAGCAAACTAACTCAAATGCATGCAGCCCTCTGGTTAAGCTGTCACCACAAGTGTGTGTGTTGTTTTGGGGTGCCACTATTCAGTCCTCCTTCCTGTTAAAAAAAATCACCTATGGCATGTGTTAGTTACTTTGTTTGTATGTTCATATTTTTATTGCATAGTGATGAATTGGCAGATTTTTGGGGGGGTGGTCATCCCAGCTGCCCATTGCTACCAGATGCCACTTGCATCCATCATTACCATCCATGCTTTAATAGTCTGAAAACCACTAATCTCTGCTGATGGTTAATATAGTTAGTTGTATAACCAGCTAAGTGCATTTGCCGCTTATCTTCTGAGGACCA
Organism: Bryconaethiops microstoma; assembly: GCA_037577275.1. NCBI lineage: Eukaryota > Metazoa > Chordata > Actinopteri > Characiformes > Alestidae > Bryconaethiops > Bryconaethiops microstoma. The sequence goes on along the minus strand of JBBJLS010000039.1, from coordinate 7,626,932 downwards.
ATTTGAGATCAGTATTAAGTAAGTAACTGTATGAACTGTATGAATCTTAGAACATGTCATAATTGCATGCACCTTATGTATCTTTATAAAGGTCTGTTGTATTTGTAGGAAGACAGCGAGACAGGATCAACTAGAAACCAGACACAAATGCTACATATAATGTTTATGACGCATCTTGTTTTTGGCCTCATGCAAAGAGAGCTGACTCATCGCTGTAAAGTACATCATATGACTGTGATCCACATCATAACATCTTCTATTTTCTTTAGGGGTCGGTGTACCCTTAGTTTTGTTTCTGTATGTGATTTACACTGTTGTCCCCTTGCCCATTTCTGGGAGTATAAATCAGCTCTTTATTACACCTGCTTGTGAATTGGAATAGGCCATTTGCCAAGTCATAGAGTCACCCAGTGTTAACGCTCATCCTTTTGTGTTATTTTTTAGAATTTGCACATTCAGATAATGTAAATATGTATGATATTTGGCCAACATTTTCTTTAGTTAATGCTTTTGATTCTTTATTTTTGGATGTTAGACATTCCATGACTTGCTGTAAAAACTTTCTTTGGTTTGTAGAATCAAAACTGCTAAAAAAGTATATTTTGGAGACATGTAAACCATGTAACAACAAATTAATCCACTGACAGCACAAAAACAAACAGAAATTGTAAAGATCTGACAAAAAGTGTTATTCAATAACAATAGATTTATCTTATAATAATATGTTAACAAAAGAACGTTTTTTACACGTTATCCCATAACTTATGGGATAACCTGTGCGTGCTGTGTGGCCTCGTGTTTAGGGAGTTACCCCTTCAATCAGAAGGTTGTGGGTTAGAATCCCAACACTGTTAGTGTTATCACTGAGGTACCCTTGAGCAAGGTACCATCCCCACGCTCTGCTCCCCGGGCGCCCACACAGTTCACACTGTGTGCTGTGCTGTGCTGTGTTCACATGTGACTATAAGGATCCACTTTACTGCAAATGAGCAGTTCTGTCTGTAATAGCACATATTAGGACAATTGTGTGTGTGTGTGTGTGTGTGTATAAATATGTGTGTGTGTGTTTGTGTTTATACACACATCAGCTTACCTCTGTGTGCCTTTTCCTCATAGACCTTCCCTCTAGTCAGCTTGGTTTTCACTGACACTAACAAACAAATCACAATCAATTGCTCAGTGGTTTGTTAGAGTAGATATAGCATTAGCCAGTCTAACAAAACATAAACACAAGCCAGTTTACAGCTAGCTGCTTGGTTGCGAGCCGCTTTCCTTGCTCAAGGGAACCTCAGTGGTGCCACAGGCAGTCCTGGGATTCAAATTCAGAACCTTCCTCACCACCAGGCTACCAGATGCCCCACTGTCAGAAGCAAGATTCAAGCTCATGCCTCCAGAGAAGACTTCGACCTGAACGCAGCACCTTAGACCATTCGGCCATCCTGACATCTCCATGCACATCTCCCACTAACTAGGAGGAGTAGTACATGACATCTTCACAAGCCCGTCTTCATTATGAGCTTTCAGCTGAAGAAAGTCTTGAAGACAGTTCGTGTAAAAGAGAGCCATGTCTCTCTGTTTGTGGACCAATGCATAAAAACTGGAAGCTAATTTGCTGTATAAGAACAACTTGGAAGATAAGCATGCATAGAACCTATTGTCAGAAAAACTGGTGTTGTAGTAATTTGACATACTGCTTATAACAATTATAGGGACCGAGACACAACTGAAGTATGAATTTATCCCTGTTGACTACCACAGTCAGTTGTGTTTGGGGGCACGCATGTGTGTGTAAGAGTGAGGGAGAAAGAGACTTGAACAGCACATTATCTTGGAATGCATTTAGAGAGACTACAGACATTTTAACATGTGGGTAACAGTACTGGACACTAAACAAGCCTACAGTTGTCCAAACTTTCTTCTTCCAGTGAAATCAATGGTTCAAGGGGCTGCAGGTAGAATCAGATTGGCTCTCAAGTGCCAGTGTGAGGACGAGGAGTACCAAAGAAACACTCATCAAGAAGCCTTAGACTATGTATTACTCAGACTAATCTTTATGTCAAACAGATGCACATTCTCTTCATTTAACAAATTATTAATAGCCGAAATGTGTTGACTATGTGGACTACAAAGTAGCTGCTTAAACAATTTTCAGCCATAAGTTCAACTTTGAACTTTACGTAAATCTAAGGTGAAACTGAATTTAGAAACGGATGTCTTATTAAAAGTTCTGACGGCTGGTTGATAAAAACTCAAAAGTACATCACAAACAACCTACTGTACCATAAACATCTAGGTTGGGAGCACAAATGATGCTTTCAAGGCCAAGAATGGACTTGCACCCCCATACATATTCAATTCAATTCAATTTTATTTATATAGCGCTTTTTACAACCAGGTTGTCACAAAGCAGCTTTACAGAGTCCAG
>JBBJLS010000039.1:7561782-7607585 GCA_037577275.1 Bryconaethiops microstoma | reverse complement strand
ATGTGATGGTAGGTGGAAGGGGTGTGTGTTAACGTGATGGTGGGTGGAAGGGTGTGTGTTAACGTGATGGTGGGTGGAAGGGTGTATGTTAATGTGATGGTAGGTGGAAGGGTGTATGTTAATGTTATGGTGGGTGGAAGGGTGTATGTTAATGTGATGGTGGGTGGAAGGGCTGTGTTTTAACGTGATGGTGGGTGGAAGGGTGTATGTTAATGTGATGGTGGGTGGAAGGATGTATGTTAATGTGATGGTGGGTGGAAGGATGTATGTTAATGTGATGGTGGGTGGAAGGGTGTATGTGAGTGTGTGTATGGATGAAAGGAGCATGTGTGAGTGAGGTGGGGTGCAAGCTCCATGTATCACTCATTGTAAATAAACAAATTCAGGGAACAGACTTGTAAACAGTCGTACATAGTTTGATTTTTTAAACCATTTTTTCAACATATTTTATTATAATACTGTGATTGTAAGCTGAAGATTCCCAAAGAGTTTAATAAAAAAGACTTTCTGATTTTTGCATTTTTTTGGGCCAGTTTTGGCTAGCATGTGCAGAATATTATGTGCAACACTTTTTATACATTGTTTAAGGCTTAGAAAAGAAAAAGGAATGCAGAAATGAAAAACGGTGGTACCCTCAGGGTTCTAAGGGTTAAGTATTATCATGCGATAATTTGCCCTGATTGTCCACCCTTATCATACGAAGTTGTTGTTCTAAGAATTGCTAGGTTTTTAAGTACTGTGATACTACAATATACTGGGTCAACCCCAGTCTGTACAGTAAAGAATGTCTCTGTGCATCTTGACAGACTGGGCTCGATATTTCCTTAATATTAAAGTGATTTCAGGGCAGAGCTACACAGACAAGCGAAGGGTGGGCCCACTATAGGACATGCATTTGTCCTGCAGGGAGCTGAGAAATCTGCAAAATAAATAAAGAGGGCGAAATCGATGGCTGCCGTGGCCAGGGGCAGCCTCAGGTAGACCCAGCGCTCGTTTGCAACACAACACGGCAGCTTTTTCTCAGACCAGCTGAATATTTCATCAGCTGGCAGAAGAACCTACTGCCCAGAAGGTCCTGCTTGCTTTTGGCTTTTGTTTGCTTCTTTATTGCAGAAAAACCTCCTTGGGAACAGCGTTCACTCAGACGCCAACGATTTCACATCGCTTTCGTTCTTTCATTGTTTTTCTCCTCTTTCTCACCTTTCCCTGATGGTCTCTTTCTCCCCCTCTCTCTCTCGTCTCCCCGTCTCCCGTCCTGGCGGCATGCTGGCGCTACTGGAATGAACGACCTTGAGCCAGCATGCAGGAGTGTGTTGCCATGGCAATGGCGCTTCACACAACCAGTAACAGCTGGATGCAACACTCTCCCAGATTTTTAGCTGGAGTCAGTGTGATGAGAGAAGGAGAAAAAGATTTTTTTAAAAACCTTAAAAAGACACTGGCTTCCGCTTTCTTTGTTCGTTTCAGTCTTGCACTCAGACTCGAATCATCTGAAGACATTTAGGACCTTCACATCAAGCAGCTGTTTCTAAGAACATGAAGAACATGGTTCTTATCAGGTCTTATCTGCTGAATGAAATTAAACAGTTCCTGCATGAAAGTATTCTCAGAACAGAAACAGTACTGTGCAAAAGTCTTGAGCCCGTAATTTCTTCTTATTTTGCTTCTAAACATACACTTTCGTGTATTTTCAATGTAGTCTTGAGGAACAGTTCTCCAGGCTTCCTGAAGGACTTTCAAAATCTCATTTTCAGTCCAGATATTTTATTCAATGTTTTAATTATAATTGCTGTGAACAAAACATAATAAAATGAAAAATTATACACTGTAAATTATATATTTATTGCTATTTTTGCTCAAATGATTAGCCTTCATCCCTCCATAATCTAAGCTGTCTATTCCAGCTGTCACAAGGCGAAACGATGGTGCACTTCTGATGATGATCTGGGTTTATTTAAAGAAAGATGTAACAATCAACACATTCCAGTGTCTTTTTATTCCTTAAAATTAAACAGACCTTTACCTTGCTTTTAAGACGTATTAAAGTAAATGAGCTTTGTTCTTACTAGCGGCCCTAAATACTTCTTGTAACTTCAGTGGGGATGAGTGGGGCAGAACTACTGAGGAGCCAAAAGGTGGATATGTGTGAATGCATTGGTGTTAAATCATTTTACACACTTGCCTAGTTTTATCTTATTGAAAACACAGATTTCAAACACCTGAATTCCAGTGTATGACCCAACAATACAAGCAGCAATCAATTAATAAATAAAGAAACAAATGAAAAAAAACAACAACAACAACAACAACAACATGGCAACGCATTAGCTATTGTCAGATTTTCCATGATAATTCACAGAGTAAATGTAACAAGAAGTCCATCTGGAAATCATTCCAGGAGTGGCCGGGTCTAAAAGCCCAATACGATCACATGAGAACATCTTCAACCAAGCATACAAACACATATGTGATCAGAGACAGACTAGGAATGGAACCGCACTGCACTGAGCAAGTCTGTATTAGACCATAAAGACCTGGGCAATATGGCATTTGATTGTATACATGCAATATATATTTCAATTTTAATTATAAAGTATTTAATGCTTTATAATTAACGATTACCTAATAAGGTTCCCTTTAGTTTATTACTAAAATAACAAAAACGCACCAATTATTTATACAGTGACATTTGGAAATTAACTTGATTCTCAATTTCATCAATACCGACCAGCCGCAAAATAAAACACGCCGTTTAGAAGTGGCTAGTCCCAGTATTGAGGAACGCACTACATTTTTTGTGCATCACCTGGCTTTGGCCTTGGCCCAATAGCAGAAACAAGCCTGTTGATTTAAGTGCTCAGGGCACCCTGATGCTGAAGCTCAGTTCAGGGTACGTTTACAGTGTAATTGCAGTCTGTTGAATCTCTAAGTGGTTTCATTCACTCCACACGTTCCTTATGCCTCTCCCTCAGGAAAATCAACCACAAGACCACCCATTTGGAATGGACTTCTGTTTAATTTGGTGGCTGATCTTGGTGTTCTCCTGCCCTCCCACTCACTGCAGTCAGCTTGTGTCCTTCGACAATTCTTTGCAAGGTTGCCACTTTATTCTTCTTTAACATGCGCTTTAACTGAATTGCCTTCAAAATCACTTCTATTACAGAAGCAATAACCACTTATCAACCCTAGAAAAGTAAGGGTTGATAAGTGGTTCTTGGTTTTGATACTCTTGGACGAGCATCTGATTGGTTTTGAGGCTTGACACTATATAGATGTTCTTTATACTTTACAGCGCTACATATATATTCTAAAACATGGAGGTCCTTAATGCAAAAATATTTTCTTTTGCATTTTGCTCCACTGAAATCTTGGGGGCACCTTCATTTCTAAGAATTCAGGGCTGTAATGTGGCCACGTTCCATATCTCAGAGTGGAAGGAAGAGTGGGGGGAGTGGACTTTGGAATTTAGATGGGGTTTTATGACTCACTGGCTCTTGCAAAGTAATGCCTTACATAAAGCAATCTTCACAGGACCTCCATTTAGTTTGCTTTCTTAAAGAAGAGCATATTTTCTTGTATTTATTTGCTCAGATCATGCTCCTGCTCAAATAAGCTGGTGAAGGTTCATTTATCTGGCATTTATCTCCATGTAGCCTAATAGGTTTGGCTGTAAACTCTACTCTCAGTACGGCTGTAATAATGCATCGATATATCATGATATCACAATGCAAAATCACATCAATGTGTATAATGGACGACAGACAACCTATTCATTATGTTATCTAACTACGGTGTACAGAAATCGGAAGATTAGTAATAGGTAGAGGAAGCACAATGCTTCTCTTGTCATATTTGATATTGATACTGATACCACAATGTTGAGTATCTGCTAATGCCATACTGATACAGCCTTTTTCCCTGTCATAAACAGCTAAGGTGTTAAAACACATCTGCATTTTGAATCCAAAATGCCTCCCTACTTCCTCAAGAGGGAGTTATGTAAAGTTACGAAATTCCAGTTTCTGTATACATATAGGGCAAATTACGAAGTTTCCATTACGAAATTCTGCACACATGGCTGAACCACCTGTGGCTCTTTGTTAGCCATATTTTACACAGTGTGCAAGAGTCTGTATTTTAATGCACTATGGAGGGAGCAGGGAGCTGTTCGGGACACAGGCCAGCTTCTCATTTGTGTTACTCCTGTCCTTGTCTGTGTGTCTCTCTTTACATGTTGCTCAAAGTTGAGATAAGCATTTATGTGATTCAGGCTTTTTCCGATGTCACTCCAGTGATTTGGGCTCGTATTGCAGCAATGCAGTTACTGAGTATTGGATCAGCATGCCTCTATTAATTGGTCATTTTAGCCAGCATTTATTTGCAAATGATTCATAACCCATGATACATAACATTGGCCTAAAGAAGATGTTACTAAGGTGGAATTTAGCAACATCAGGACAGCCAGTGGAAAAAGCAAACAAACCAGAAGCTTAGGCTTAAGCTTAGGCTTGAAGAGTTGGATCTGAAATGCAGCTTAAGTTTTCGGAATGACCTGGCCTAGCTTTAACGAATGGAGGAAAACAGTCTGGTGAGGGTACTGACATGCACTGAAATGGCTCACAACAAGTGTAGACACTCCATTTCTTTCTCAAATCGTCCATATCACAAACATCTTTAATAATAGAGATTCCCCTAAATTCCTTAAAGCCCCTGCCAGCGATGGACCGGGAAAAAACTGTCCAGCTCCTTTCTTTAAATGCCAGAAGAAGGAGGAGGAGCAACAACAAAACAACAGAAAAAAGACAAAAGTATGGATTCTCTCTTCGCTCCACGTCCTCATACAGAATCAATGAAACACGCAGGAAGATTAATTTATCTTTAATACACACTGACACGCTGAAGGAGAGGCCCCTGCTTGTCAGTGAAAAGGACAAAGCAGGGCAGGAGTGCAGGCCAGCTTGGTGAGATCCCACCATGAGGTAGAATGGAGGGAGTGAAAAGAGATAGCTACATGCAGAGAGAGGGAGGAAGAAAGAGCCTGAGAAAGAGGGGGGAGGCTCAGAGAGCATTGTAGCTTAAAAGGAGAAGAGTGGGATAGAAAGTTAGAGACAGAAAAAGAAACACTAACATGGGATAACAAAAAACAACTGTATTGGAATATTTTCAGTTTTATTGACTTGCTTTCTAACTTTGCCATTGCCATCATCAGTTTCAGTTTTGTGACGAGTGAGATCGTCTTTCATCTTTTGTGACATAACTAAACTCCAGAAGTGATATTGCCTCCTATGTTTCCTGTGCAGTACTACAACCATTTTTAAAGGGGTACTCTGAGCTAAAACCAGTTTAATATTATTTGTTGAGTGATGCAGTATTCTGTAGTGATCTCCTCACCTGAGGAATGGAGTGAGGAGAGTCTATTCCCTCCATTTTAAAGGGGATTTGAAGACAGTAACAACAATTATTCAACAGCCATAATACAGCCCCCTAGTAGTAAAGTTAAGACACCAGTCCGCTTTCTATAATAACCAAACAGTGGAAGAAAAGTATTCCACCACAAAACACTTCAAGATACATCTTCAAGACACATCTTCAAAAGAGGGTTTTTCTAGTTAATAAAACAGTAAAACTGTCCCTCTCGAGAGTATTGCGGCACTGCTGTAGAATGTTTTCAACAGGTAAGAACATTTACATTTAATTTTTCACTTTGGCCAGAGTGTCCCTGTAATAAATAAAGGGTTTAAATCAAGACTTTCTCATTGTTGTTGTTGACCAACCATTAGAGCCATGGTATTTAGGTAATTCAGCCCAAAATGAGATTAGATACAATTAAGTATGCAAAACAGCAACTTTAGATGTTTTCTTTCGAGATTTAGGAATTATTTTCGCAGGAATTTGACTTCTGCAACTCCACAGGTCAACATGCAACCGTCTCTGCTCTGCCGTGGACAGATACCTCCTTAGCTGCCTTCCTGCTTAGAGAACCCTGTGGTTCCTCAGCCCCCAGCTCCCCTCCTCCTCCACCTGACCCAGTCACCACCTCCTCCCTGGCCCCCTTTTCTTTTGGCAGACGCCATCCATCACTGTCACCCGGCTCCTCATTCACCCATGTGACCCCCACGTGGTGAGCCACAGGCCTGTGTCGGGCCACCCGTTCCCCACGATTTAGTAGCTCCTGCACAGACCTCTAAGTGAAGGAGAGGGGCAGGCATGGTGCTAATTAGGAGTATCGTTGTAAGAAAGATGGCAATGTAATTCTCCCGTTCCGATGCTCACTCTCTTGCTAACGTGACACCCTGCAATTCCTCAAACCTGACACTCCCGCAACAAACAGCGGAGGTCAGCAGGAGCTCAGCGGTTTGTTCTTCTTCTTAGCGTCTTCAAAGAAAAACAGCCTTTCTTCAGCAACGTGATCGCAGTGGCAGTCCTCGGGTAGAAATTACTACCTGACATGCTATGCTTTGCGAGCTTATATTTGAAGGACATAATTCATTACACAGCAAGTCACCTAATGAATTACATGAACATCTGAATTATTTTCCGACAATACATATTGATTTCAATGTAAATAAAAGAAAAACAAAACTTTTCTCTCCCAACACACAAATAATGGGGAAATATTTGGGAATAATGCAACAGGCTGTACGCTGGTTGCAGAAAACATTGCAGTGGCAGCCTTTCATGCCTCTCAAGCTGTTTCTACCCATTTCTGTATCCCTCCATATTTTTTTTTTGCAAGGGAGGAAAGCACTCGAATCAAAGACTGGTGCGACAATTTACCTGGATAAGACGTAGAAGAATTCCCAGAAGCTAATGAGACGATGGTGTCACGCACAACAGTCACTGGTCGACGGAGATGACGCGCATCACAATGTATATAAACAGGAAGTAGGTCGATTCCGGCCACTCAGGCATTGAGTCGCCAACTCGCCCTTTCCAGTCCTTCATTTCTGGTTGCGTGAGCACTCACCTCAGTTTATTTACCTCTGTGTGTGTGAATGTGAATTCCAGTGGGAATCTTTACTCGTGTTTTGAGCATTGATAGAACAACATGCGTGATTCTACCAGCCCTCTCGTGTCTGTCTGCACTTGGGCTTATCCGTCAAGCTACATGGGCGAACTCCTGGCCAGGTACTAACTTCTCTCGTCTCCTCCTTGTGGCAGAATGCCGAGTCCATGGTAATAAGCCTAGCGGACTGGACCGCGTTGGTTGACCTGGTTAATCAGGAGGGGGCCGAGCTTAACGCACTCAGACCGGAGGTAGTGAACCTCAGGCAGGAGGTAGCTGAGCCAAGTACAAGGCTAACCATCCTGAAGAGTGCGCAAGCCGGCCAAGCTGCCAAGGCGCTTGTGTCCAAACCGGTGGCGGCTGCCTTGGAGCCTCCTCTGACTGAAACTCTGCCTGGATGACTGTGCTCACAGGACTGCGCTCTGACACCCTTCAATGGGCCCATTCCTCAGCCCTGGCCGGCCATCCGGGGCTTCAACTTACCCTCTCTCTTCTCCAGGTGTGTGTTCTGGTGGCCCAAAATAACAGCCGACGCTAAAGAGTTCGTTCAGGCTTGCGCGGTGTCTATCTGTTCACAGCCAAGTTCTGGAAGGCCTTCTGCTGTCTGATCAAATCTACCTGCAGTCTCTCATCTGGATACCACCCCCAGACTAGCTGTCAGACGGAGCGGACCAACCAACAACTGGAGCACTTCCTCCGATGTTTTGTAACCACCCGTCAGCGCTCCTGGGCCCGTTACCTCATCTGGGCTGAAGTCTAACATAATCTCCTCACCTCCTCTGCCACCGGACTCAGCCCTATTGAAATATGTTATGGGTTTCAGCCACCGTGTTCACCCACCAGGAACTGGAGGTTGATGTCCATCGGCCCAACAGATGGTCCGCAGGTGCCAGCAGGTGTGGCGCCAAGCCCGTGATGCCATCTGACGGGCCAATGCACGCTATGTCCAACAACACCGCTGCCGGCACCCCCCGGGATGATTGTTCCATGTTGGTGACAGGGTTTGGCTTTCCATTCAAAACCTTCGTCTACACACCAAGTCCAAAAAGCTCTCCCCTCGGTTTATTGGACCCTACTGTATCACTCACAGGATTAACCCGGTCACCTTCCGCTGCCAGCTGCCTGCCTCTCTTCTGATTGTTTCACGTCTCTCACCTCAAGCCCTTCGTCACCTCCCCCTTGGTTTCTGCTGCACCGGACCCTCCGGACATTGACGGTGGTTCTGCGTATACCGTCCGGTGGATCCTGGACTCGCGACGCCGTGGTCGTGGCACCCAGTACTTGGTAGACTGGGAAGGCTATGGTAGGGAAGAATGGTCTTGGGTCCCTGGGTGGTTCATCTTGGACCCATCCCTCATCCAGGACAATTTACCTGGATAAGACGTAGAAGAATTCCCAGAAGCTAATGAGACGATGGTGTCACGCACAACAGTCACTGGTCGACGGAGATGACGCGCATCACAATGTATATAAACAGGAAGTAGGTCGATTCCGGCCACTCAGGCATTGAGTCGCCAACTCGCCCTTTCCAGTCCTTCATTTCTGGTTGCGTGAGCACTCACCTCAGTTTATTTACCTCTGTGTGTGTGAATGTGGATTCCGGTGGGAATCTTTACTTGTGTTTTGAGCATTGATAGAACAACATGCGTGATTCTATCAGCCCTCTCGTGTCTGTCTGCACTTGGGCTTATCCGTCAAGCTACATGGGCGAACTCCTGGCCAGGTACGTAACTTCTCTCGTCTCCTCCTTGTGACAGAATGCCCCAAACAAAATGTCACAAACAGTGTATTTTATATTTGACTCTGGTCAAGAGAAGTTATCTCATCTAGAATTTCATCTCATGTTTTTACAGTTTACAGTTTTTTCAAGATTGATTCGTACATGATTCGGAAACGTAAACCTATCGTCCATCCCTGCTGAGGATGAAAATACTGTTTAAGGCTGCAAGTGAGGATGACATGAAGAACAAATGTCACCTGTAAAATTTTGCCATTAATGGACCAGTTTTTGTGGATGAAAACCTCTCTGCTCTGCTTCAGATGGCTTTTTTTTTCTGACAGGCCAATGCTCTACACGGGGTCGTTCCATATCGTAGTAGGATATTAATCATGCAATGTTAATGAGCATATAATGTAACGATGTGAGGTGCTAGTTTAGCTGTATGGCCAAATTGTGCCTCCCACAATAGCGGGAGACTTACCTCAACTCGTTTAGGCATCTGCTTCATTGGCCAAAGTCATTTTCAGAAATATGATAAAATAAGACCATTTACCTTTTAATACAACATCTTACGACTCCAGACTGAGAACCACAGGTTCTATGAATGTCTGGAACATTGTCTCAGAAAAAAAAAAAAAAAAGATTTGTCTTCTTTTTAATCTTTGTTTATCTTTGAACATTCAACAAACTAGGAAAAATTTAAACATCATTTCTGAACTCAGTTAGTAGAACAAACCAAACAGCTGTAAAACAAACAAAACAGAAAGCACTAACTGATCATTTGAGGAATGGACAGTGAACTGATGGAGGACAGAGAATGGGTCATGTGTGGTGTGAATCTCTCTAAATCCATGAGTCATTGTAATCCATCTCCTTATCCTACTCTCCACAGCTACTTCTAAGACAGAGCTGTCCTAAAACAACTCGAAAGAGAGCATCTCAGGCATGAAGGCCTTTCTGTGTGCTTTTCATTGAGCTGCTTTCACTGGCAAACAGAAACGCTACTGTGCTTCAATTCCAGACACCAAAACAGCAACTATAGACCATTTAGAATATTTCTATAGGTCATGCTGTTCCACATGCAGGTCACACATTGAGCCGTTTAAAATAATAATTTCCCATTAAATAAGAGCATCATCCATCCCCCATCCTGCGTAAAAGCTATATTAAACGGGACAGGGTCAACTTTAATAAATGGAGAATGCAGAAAGAGGGTTATTACACTTCATTAATATCTGCCTTGAGCTTCGTAGAGAAAGGTTGACAAATAAAAATAAAATGTGACAACTGCTCCACAGAGAAACATTAGTCTGAGTCTGTGGCAGACAGGACATGGCGGCTCTTCACTCCTCCTGTTTTTCACAGCTGGCTTACTGATGTGGGTGTCAATGCTTATAATATAGTTAGAACAGCTGGATAAGAAAGATGTCAGTTTTAATGTTTTAGTAGGACCAAAATAAATTGAATAAAACATGTTCTGTGGTTCAGTGTTTCCCCCATCATTAAATAACTTGTGCAACTTCTAACTTTGATACATTATGCCTTGGACCCACCACATGACTAGTCAAACTTTCTGTCTTGCGATCTGATGTATTGAAGTGGTTGTGACTTACACACTTCTTGACTGATCAATGACACATTACAAGAACTTTCACCAGGAGAAAATGCCAACCAGCCTCTCTGATCTCCAAACTATATTGTGTCATAAGTGACATGCAAGAAGTGACAAGGAATAAAGTAATACCATGCATGAAACAGGGTTTGTTTCCTTCCAAAAAATTTATGTCAGCAAAAGGTGAACAATCCAAGTTGATTTGCAGCAAAACCATGGAATAAAGAAAAATGTGAATACTGAAATGAACAGAATAAACTCCTTTCTTGGGTGTCCCCTAACTCCATGTCCTGCATGCTCATTGCCTGAGCCTCATCACCACATCACTGCCAGTCCACGCTACAGGATTTGGACATACAACAGGTCCAGATGTTTTGCACGCAAGATATCTGTTGGATGTCTGCAAGGAAAAGACGGGCCTCTCTGATAGTGTCTTTGTACACTTCACACACAGCGATTGAAAGCTGAGTGAATGCCGATTTACCTCTGACCTGTTGACAGCTCTCTCCAAAATCTTTTGGCAAGTGGAAAATCAGGGCTGAAATTGTGTAGTGTGAACGGTACAGATTGAAAACAGGTATCAAATCAAGACACCAGCATATAATAGACCTGTACATTTTTACACCCCATCACCAATACCAAGCCTGAGAACTCTTATACCAATCAGAACATTTGAGATGCAGTGCAACAACCAGCACTCGCCCAGGCTAGCAGCTAGAAGGTTACCCAGCTGTACAGGAGAACCAATAATGCTTTCAGAACAATAATGCTTTCAGACTAGCAGATTTGGTCCAATTCGAATAAAAGTTCAAAAAGGACACATGACCATATTCATCCAATAATTTACGAGTATTACCTTGAAAAATCAAATAACAGTTTTGCCTGTAATGTTCATACTTATCACCCTAAAAGACTAAGTTCATCTTTTAAAAATAGAGAAAAGGCCCCACACTCAATGAATATAGGGAGATCAATCACAAAAATGATCCACAGAAATATGCTCTATTTCTGGTGTCTGACCCTTGAATGAAAACATGATCTCCCCACTCCCAAAAATGTGTACAAACAAATAATAAACACACATTTGCAAACCTGTTCACAAAACTTACCTTTTACTGCCATCAAACTCTACACAGGGTCAGATGCCTCCGTGTAAAACTATGTAGAGGACCATGAAAAACTGAAGTCATCACGTTGTTAGTTAAGGCAGATTTACTCATAACACAGCTGGCTGGTAGTTTTTCCATCAGCCACCTTCCTTGAGCAGAGGGAACAGTCAGCACCTCTGTTCACTCCTGTTTCATTTACTCAGCATGCAAATTTCTGTCCCAATGCCACCGTGCCAGGTTCCTGCTAAACTTGTCAATCAAGGAATCAAGGGATTTGCTGTTTGTTCTTCTGTATGTAAATCAGCAAGCATTATAATGTCACTGATGGACCAGGATCCTTTCAGACCATACATTCCAAATGGAACTGCAGAGGTTCTCAGAGTGATCCCATAAAAGAACTACTTCTGATTCCCTAAAGAACCTTTCATTTAGGAATGCACAGAAAGTTTTAGCAATTGAAACATTTAGGCCCATAATAGTTGAAAGCACTTTGGTTTTCAGCCAAAAGAGAAAAAAAGAAGATACTGCAACAATGTACTAATAATCAGTTGCTCATGCACCACATATTGCTATAGAAGTCACAGTTGTTGTCTCTCTTTCTTGTGCTACTTAGTCATTAGGTTTAACAAAGTAAAATTATTTCATTCACCTCCTTCAGGATTATAGTAAGTGAAGACAGCAATTGGAGTTCCAATTCCCCATTCACTATTAGAGCTCTGAGCTCCTGGTTATAGTTGTAGTATGAGTAACACTATGCTTTCGTTTTAGAGATAGCTTTGAATAAATGAATAAACACTCAAGTATTTTAATTACTTGGGAGAGTACATATGTATATATTTCCACACCTGCCCTATTTATCAGTTTCAAACCTTTGCAAAACCCCACAGTTTATCTTAATTATGTACTCGCTGTAAGACCTTTGATACACACCCTTATCTCAGGACACAGACATATGACCACTTCTTGAACTCATCTCATCATCATCTGATCTCATTTGCCCACCAACAGGTGAAAATTCTGAACTGTGCACATCCACGCAAGATACAGTTCAATCTCTGTGGTCTCTTTAGGAAAAGGGGTTCAACCTGCATTTTTCAAAATGCTGCATTTTTCAAAGGCTGTAAAAGATTACACAACAAAATAACATGAAAAGTACTTATCCTAAAGACCAAACTAATGTATCGATACCAGTAAAGCACTCATCCCTCTTCCATTACAAAACGAATGGGCCCGACCTACTTTTAATATGACTGTCAGAATAGAGAAAAAAAAAAACAGTCCACCACAAAAAACACATCCCTAACACACACAAACAGACATACACAAACACTTTCTCAAACTGCACCAGAAACACAAATTAAAGCTGCAGTCTCCTTTCTGTCTGCAATCACAGGTCGTCTTTCATGTCCAGAAAGCCTGAGCAGCTGCCCCCAGGCATCTTGGTCTACAGTCTACAGCATTTACACACTAAGAAACAGAAAGTATGTGTGTGTGTGTGTGTGTGTGTGTATAAAGTGCATTTAACACACGCTGCACTCATCGCTGCACCAACGAAAGCAACGTGTAGGATGACACGCCATTCTGATTAAAAGTGAAACTCTGCATGGGGGGTCTCTAGCCTCATCTCAGATCTTAGCGCCTCTTGCAAAACTTTACCAAATGCATGAAAACACTTTAATGATTTGGTGCATCTACTCAGTCCAACTCAATTATATCTGTATTGAACTTTTTACAATCTATATTTTCCCAACGCAGCATTCCAGAGGTGTGGCTTCAGCTTCCATAATGTTTAAGAGAATGGGACACAGAGGAACCAAGACTCAAAAATGAAAAAGCTCCCCAAGAGCATGAGAAAGAACCACTAAGAAAAACCATGGCTTAAAAGGAAAAACTCCCAAAGAGCATGAGGTAAAACCACTGAGAAGAACCAAGACTCTAGAAGAGCATAAGGAAGAACCACAAAAGGAAAAAAGTCCCAAAGAGAATAAGGAAGAAATTCTGTGAAGAACCACAGCTCGAAAAAATGAAAACTCCTGAAGAGCAAGAGAAAGAACCGCCATGAAGACTCGAAAACAGAAAAAACTTCAGAAGAGCATTAGAGGGAACAACTAAGAAGAATCAAAACTGGAAAGAAAAACAGAAGACCACAAAGAACAACTGAGAATATTAAAATGAAAAGATGAAAAACTACAGAGGAGCACGAGGAGGAACCACCGAGAGGAACCAAGACTCAGCCCATCCTCCTGTGTTGAGTACAGTTGGGAGAACAAGTTCATACGGAAGGTTACAGGGGGCCACTGAGATCGTGTGAGGACTTCTGGACTGTAGAGTGTGTGGAGGGAGAAGTGCTGGACTGTGGAGTGTGTGGAAGAAGAAGTGATGGACTGTGGAGTGCGTGGAAGAAGAAGTGATGGACTGTGGAGTGCGTGGAAGAAGAAGTGATGGACTGTGGACTGTGTGGAAGAAGAAGTGATGGACTGTGGAGTGCGTGGAAGGAGAAGTGATGGACTGTGTGGAAGGAGAAGTGCTGGACTGTGGAGTGTGTGGAAGGAGAAGTGATGGACTGTGGAGTGTGTGGAAGGAGAAGAGATGGACTGTGGAGTGTGTGGAAGAAGAAGTGCTGAACTGTGGAGTGTGTGGAAGAAGAAGTGCTGGACTGTGTGGAAGGAGAAGTGCTGGACTGTGGAGTGTGTGGAAGAAGTAGTGCTGGACTGTGTGGAAGGAGAAGTGCTGGACTGTGGAGCGTGTGGAAGGAGAAGTGCTGGACTGTGCAGCGTGTGGAAGGAAAAGTGATGGACTGTGGAGCGTGTGGAAGGAGAAGTGCTGGACTGTGGAGCGTGTGGAAGGAGAAGTGATGGACTGTGGAGCGTGTGGAAGGAGAAGTGCTGGACTGTGGAGTGTGTGGAAGGAGAAGTAATGGACTGTGGAGTGTGTGGAAGGAGAAGTGATGGACTGTGGAGTGTGTGGAAGGAGAAGTGATGGACTGCCGAGAGTCAGACATGCACGATCTACGAAAACAACTCCAGTCTGTTCTGTGCTGCAGAAGATCAGTTCGAGCACTGCCGGGAGAGATGCACTTCTGCATGCATGCAACACTCACGTGCACCGTGCAGCCGCAGCTGCTGTGCTCACGCTCACACACACTCTCACTCTCTCTCTCTCTCTCTCTCGCTCTCTCTCTCTCACACACACACACACACACACACACACACACACACATACACATACACATACACATACAGCGTTTTAGTACGTGGTGCCGTCCGCGCGTGCAACACGGACCGTCCGCGAATGAACGCGGTTCCCGCGAGGACACTGGAAAAAATCAACAAAAACAACAACTGCACTTACCGATATGCACCTCTGCGGGCGGTGGCATGTATCTCTTGCACTTCTCCCTCTTTTCTTTCTTTCTTCTTTTCCCTTACACTCCTCCCTCCGCCATCTTCCGTGCCGTGTTTGTTTAAATGAGAAACACTCCCCGAGAGCAGGCGGCCAGCTTGTAGTCTGCCGCGAGGCTCTCTGGGTAATGTAGTCCCAGCCGCAGCGCCGGTGTATGCCGGCAGCCGCGCGGTGGACTACATTTACATGCATACACGTCACAGTTCGCGTGAAGCTGAGTGTTGACGGCTGGCAGCGACGAGTCGCGGTATTTATTTATAGTCCGGTAAAACTGACGGGCCGGCCGGGAGACCTGAACACACAAAACACGCTGGACACGGTCCTCTGTTCAGTGGAAGGGCCTTATAACAAATAAACAGTACACAGTGATTTGTTCACTTGCCATTCAGTAATTTATCCAATCAATTTTTCAGTTAATTAAACCAGGAGCTGCTGAGGGAGGACCGAAGAGTAGTGAGAAGATCAGGAACAAACCTGTGTTCTTCTAACCAACATATTCAATGCATTTTTGAGTGTTTTTGTTAATCTATATTCATTCTAAGGTTATACAGTGTGTTTACGCAGTAAACCAACCTCACCTACCACATAAAACGTTTAAGCATAAAGAATAGCAGCGATGACATAAAATGCATTTTCATTTCTCCAGGAAAGGTAGTATAAAGCATAAAATAGCAATTATTCACATGAAATTAAAGTGAAAGTGACCATTCTGTCATACATGAACACACCAAAGCACACAGTGTGAACAGCACAAAATTCTTGCTCTGCATTTAATCCATTCACCAAGTGAAGCAGCGGGCAGCCAGGAACACAGCTCCCGGGGAGCAGTGTGTGGGGACGGTACCTTGCTCAAGGGCACCTCAGAGGTGCCACAAGCAGCCTTGGTAATTTCCATCAAAATGTATTTTTAATAATGATCAGCAGACTGTATATTGTCCCTTTTTTTAGTCCTGGAGTCTCTTTATGGAGCCATCCACTGAATTCATTCTTTAATTGCCAGTTTTGTATTAAGCAGATGAAGCATCATAATGGGTTTTGCTGATTTTTCATTTCATCGTTTCTGAGTTATTTTGTCCTGCGGTAGATTTCCTGAGTAAGTTACAGAACCACTGTCTGTATGTGAACTTCTGTCTCTTCAGAGAAGAAACAGAAGCTTCCCCAGCCGTGATCTCCTCCCGTCGGTCTACATGATATAAAAAACAAGACCTGAGACACAAATAACCTTCTCCAACAAAAGGGTTTTCCGTTTTGATTTTCCAGTGCAGAATCATAATTTCCAGCAACAATTAGTCCTCCAATAGAATTCATCAGTGTCCGGAAAAAACAGTAAGGTCAGCGTCTGAGCTTCAGTCTTAATATCAGCTTCTGTCTCCAGGGGCGGGCACACAAGAAAAAAAAGCCTCTGCCCCAGTGCTGACCCTCTCCTCTCTCCCATAGGCTTGTATGTTATTAGAATGGTATTACCTAATATGGTATCACTTAATATGGTCTAACCTACTCCCAACAGCTTAAAAAGTTGACACAAGAGGCAATGATGTCATTTTCTCTTGCTCCACCATTTTAGTGAATGCAGGTAAAACTTTACCTTGGTTCGTGTAGGTTTTTCATTCGAGGATTATGAGAGTGATTTCACCCACCACTCAGTATCTGATTAAAGCTTCTTAGGACAAGAAGAAGAAGAAGACAAGCAGCTCTCCCAGCACTGACCTTCTTCTGTGGTCATGTAGGATCTAAAAATGAAATCGAATGCATCTGTAACCTTCTCTGGTCGCTTCCTTCCTTACATGGGCTGACGAGATTCCCCGGGAGATGATAAAACTTCGAGCTTAATAAGGCTGTGCAGTTCAGAGGGCAGCAGGAAACACAGAGCTCTGTCTCATCACCAGGAAACCTAGCACGTGGAAATAAACCAGCAACAGTCTCTTTGTATTGCCTTCCTTGTTTACTGTTGACTGAAGAGCACTACGTAGTCCAGAGCTGTTTCCAGGCCTGGAGGAGGGTCATATGCTCAGAAAAATGCTTTCCGATAGGAGCTTCAGAGGGGGGAACTCAAGTTCTTTCCTCTTATCTGCACAACCATGTAAAGTGTGCCTCGCTCGTCCCTGTAGGAGAGGGGGAAAGATCTGATTTTCATTTTTTAGCTCTGTGTTTTTTTCCTTTCTGTTGCTCTACTCTCGCTCTCTTGCTCACTCGTTCTCTCTCTCTCTCACCCTGAATGAATGTGGCTGAAGGGGGTCAGCCCAAAGCCCAAAGAAACAATAAGCATGATCTCATAGTGAGCTGCGTTAGTGCCGTGCCTGTGCATCTCCAATGCAAGCTTTTCTCTGGCTTTTCTCTCTCCTCTCTCTTTCACACCCTCCCTCCCTCCTGTCAGGGTAGCAGACATTCAACGGTCCTTCACTGCTTTCAATAGGCGTGTTAAAGTGCTTTTGTTGGGCTTTAATTACCGCTCCCAGATCGGGTCCGTCCCCTGGCTTTCATACTGCAGTGGTGTTACTGGCTGAGCTGGATGCTTTGACCACAGGTCCAGGGTCAGCATCCTGCTATGCAGGAGTGGAGCATACTTACTTTCACTCTGACTATCAGGCACAATGACCATGTGATGGGAACCTTGCTCGGCTTGTACATGTCCATAAAGAACACAGCAAGAGTGCTTACCAAGCGCATTCAGAAGTTTGCGAACACCTTACCTTTCAAATTAATATAAGTAAATCAGCATGTTTTAATTTGTTTGTATGTATTGACTGCCAACAACATCTGATTTTTCATTTTCGGATGAATTAGCCCACATATGTCGTCCACATATCATGATGTCAGCACTCAGCTGCAATCAGATCTCTCAGCTGTTTTAACCACCTTCGGGTCAAAAGATTTTCAGTGTTTGCTTTTGAGAATAAATAGAACAAAAAATGTATTGTTTAATTCCTTAAAAACCTACTCTTCATACTGAGGAAGACACTTTAATTATAACAGAGCTGAAAGTTGCTAAATATGCTTCAGAAAAATGTCAGCTTCAGAAAACGTGTTTTATTTCAAAACCTTTACAGATTTGTAAAAGTGGAATATAAATTTCACGTTTCAGATGACGTCAAAGCGCCCTGTCGTGTGCAAATTGGAATTAACTAACCCACACATGCAGACGACCTGATACAGGCCCTGTTGTCCTGGTGTATTCTCTGCTGGGCGGTTTCCCCCTTGTCTCCATGCAAGCTGAGATTAGACAAGATGCCATCATGCACACTTCCCCTCGTCCCACTGTGAGTGCACCCAGGGGACGAGGGCTGATCTACAGATTGTCCCAGGCCACAAGGAACCCCACCCTCCTCTCCCTCCTCTCCCTCCTCTAATCGTTTGAAAGGAGCAGAGGAATTCAGACTGCTGGTGTGTGGGGTGGGGGTAGGAGATTAGCCAGACCGAGGGGTCAGTGATCTGCTCCCCTGAGCCCCGGGGTCTGTTAGTTGAGTAAAGGGGTGTAAATGTGCGCTGCATTTGAGGTCTGATACAGGTTCGAACGGAGGTCTACCTCTCTGTGCTGTGGCTTTATGTGTGGTGACAGATCACCGATCACTCTACTTTCACTTGCCAGTGATAAAGTAGCTGTTTAATATGAATGACAATAAGCCGCATGTTTGGTTCTTGGACTGGAAAAGGTCCCTAAGTGTGCCAAGGGAAAATGCGAAACTTCATGTAAAAAATTAATGAAACATACAAAAACGAGAGCATGAAACGCTGCTCATGTTGTTTCTGATGCCGTATGACTTACTAGTATGCATAAAAAGGAATAACAGTAAAACTACTGTGGAAATTTTGTCTCCAAAAGAACAATATAAATGCACATAGTTTTTAAGGTCCAATAGGGTACTTTCTACACACAAGTGGGATGCATTTGTAAATAACTTTTTATATATAAAAATAACATAAAATAAAAAAATCTATACTTGAATTTTGCTGCAATGCTCAATGATCAATGCAAGGCTGCATCAAGTACTTACACGCATTTACACACACAGTTACTTAAAATGTTGAGTTTTTTTGCTTGTTATGCCACATCAGTAGTGAGTGGACTGGCTAAAGTCGTCTGCATGCTGCTGATTAAAGGCCTGGCTCAGTGTTTTCTATTCCTACTCCTAACCGAGTAGCAAGTCTGCAATGATCTGTGTACTTTTGTAATATGGCAACTTAATTTATGTTGTGCACTGAGAAGTGGATTAAATGACCTAATTCCAACAGTTTTAACCTTTTTGGAAATACACTTCGTTTGATGTTAGATCTCTTATGTTTGTGAACAGAGAAATCAGTTCATCCTTCCACATCACCAGTGTTTGGACACTGCCAGCATATTGCTAACTTCCTAACAGTGCCTTTTGTTTTCTTTCTCAGAGGGTTTAATGCTTCTTATGGCACCTGTAGACTTTAAACCTTGTAAGACAAGAATGTCACACTTTTGCTATTTTTTCAGCGAATTCTTCAGTTAATATGTAAACTTAAAGCCTAACTCTGAGTATCACAGGAGTGTCTGTTAGTTTATGAACTGCTTGCTGAACTTGTTAAACCAAACTGCATTCTCATATAGGGCTTGTTTTGTTTAAAGACCTTTTTGTTGTTCTAAAATCGATGAAAATATCTGTATTTTAATAAACAAGCACTTCTCTAGTGCACATTGTGTGTCATTGTTTTCTGCACATTTTCTTAAAATTTGGGTTTGTTTAAAGCATCTGTGCCATATCTGGAACTGAACAGGTCTGTTTGGTGGGTCAAAAGATGTTCATAAATATTCTGCTGGGATTTACGCCCATTCAACAAAATGAGAAATGGAAATGGAGAAAATGGAAAATGGAAAACTCGTTTTAATATAATTGTTGGGGATTTTTGGACGATTAATGAAAGACATGAAATTAAAAAACAAAAACAAAACCGTGTTTAGGTCATAAAAGAACTGTTAAATGTCTTGGTAGAAGATTTAAACATCACTTTCCAGCAGCTTCAAACAAAAGACGAGGGGAAGTGTTTGAAATATGCATGTTTCCAGAAGTTTATGGAATGGTGCTCTGGGGTTCGTGTGTATGGGCTGAGTGTACTTACAGACTCCTCTAGGCCTGAAATGAGTGCTCTGGTAACGCCTGACCCAAATACACAGCCTGCCGGCCCCGGGGTAAGATGTTATCACGCACTTCCCATCTGAGACTTCTCCCCACGCCAACAAAAGTCTGTGTGTGTGTTTGTGGGGTGATGCGTGCTTGCGTGTTGAGTTTGCGAATGTGTGTATGTCTCAGTGACAGGCCGGTTTTTCATGCATGTTGTGAAATGCAAGAGGAACAGATGGAGCTAACAGGTGGTATGCAACGCGTGTGTGGGTAAGTGGGCATGTCTGTTCATGTGCATCTCCATGTTATGGTGGGCAAATGGGGCAGCCCTTCTGGGGGCTGGCAGACAACTTAAAGCAAATGCACAGCAAACGGAAGCCTTACATAACTACCGTGGCTTCTTTCTTTTTCCTCCCCTCCCATGTCTCTCTTTCTCTTTCGCTCTCATTCTCTCACTCTCTTTGTTTTTCTTTCTCTCTCTCTCGCTCTCTTTCTCTCTGTCTCTCTCCCGCTCTCCTTCTTTCTCTCTCTCTCACTTTCCCTCTCTCTCTCTCACTTTGGGAGTTCTCCCACTTCCTTTGCCTTCTTTAGGTGTGCTTATGTAATCTGTTTAGAGAACATTTGCTGTGGCATAGAAATAGTACTTGATTATTGCATCTATGCACATCTTACGTGCAAAACCTGCCCACTTACCCACCCACAACCACTCTCCCACTCCCATATGCCAGCCTTGGGCAGGGCATGTGCCAAGGATGGCAGGTGACAAAAGAACAAGACATTAGACATTGAATGTTTATGAACATGTTAATGCAGAGTTCGAATTACACTTCGGGAAGGTCTATTAAACACATTCCCGGACTTGCTCTGTTTTACACACTTATAAAAAACAGGTTACACAGGGAGTTCAGAAGAGCAATTTTGCAAATGTTTGCAAATGTGTAAAAAACCTCCATGTAAAGGTTATTTATCAGTTCAAAGATTCTTGCTGTCTTTACATTAAAAGGGGGGTTCTTTATACATTTAAATGATTTCTCACACTCACACATCTCATTTACAAACATGGTTCTCATAGAAATCACCCACTGAAATATTTTTTAGGAAACCAAAAATGTTACTATTATGGCGTCATGCAGCGAACAATTTGTGGCATCTTTATTTTGAACAGTTTTACATCCAACACGCATAGGCAGAGCTCCACATTGCAACATGCTTTTTGTGTGTTTATATTTGAAATTTACATTGTATTTAAAACAGACACTACAGTTAGGTGTTTGGGCTTGGTCTAAATTGTGATACGTTATTCAAATTTGGTTTTGGAAAGAATTAAAAGGATTTCTAGTCGTGACATGCATGTCTCTGTAGATGTGTTTGTTGTTTAGTTTGCTGCATGCTGTGAATTTATAAATGATGCCTTATCATTGACAACACCTCCATAACAATACAACATGGTTTCTCTGTCTCACAGATTCTCTTATGTGTTTTTTTCCACTGACCTCACAACGGCCAATGGGAACAACCAACTGGAACAAAAACAGCACAAAATCTTTACTTTCAGGCATTAATGGTGCCATCACAGCTCTCAGCCAATGGCACTGACACAGCCCCACTACAGACCCTGGCTTTTGGACTTGGTGCCAGTAACAGTCTGGAGGGTTTTTTTCTTCTTTTGTCTGGAGGACATGGTGTCCATTTATTCCAAATACAACCTGAAATACATTCACGGCATTTAGCAGACGCTTTTATCCAAAGCGACTTCCATTCCCTACGTACCGGAGACGGTGTCCTTGGAGGAACTCTGGGTTAAGGGTCTTGCTCAGTGTGCTGAAGGTAGGATTCGAATCCGTGACTTCTTGGTCCAGAGGCAAATATCCTACGCACTAGGCCACCACCACCATAATACTAATTTGTCTGTACACAAAATAGGTTTACACTGTATGAGGGTAGCGTTGATGATGAGAAGTTGACATTGCTTCTGGATACATTTAATATATGGCTTTGTTTTGGCACAGTGAAATTTTAACTGGCATTTGTGGTTGTAACTATGTATTATCGTACGTCACAAAGGTTTGCCACAGTAATCTTGAGCCCATGTGGTTATATCAGCTATTTATGAATGAGGGTTCTTGTTGCAGAGCAGTGTTCTTTCTTTGAGGAATATTGTTTTTAAACATTTTAATACTTTATTGGCAAACTGGTGATTCACAGCCCCTCTTTGCACCTAAAGGACTTTCCTGGATGCTGCTTTTATATTAAATCATGTTCACAATCATCTTGGGACATTACCTGTTTTAAACCACATCGTTATTGAACTAAACTTCCCCATTACACCTTTTTTTGGATTGTGTTGCAGGCCTGAATGGCCAGAATGGCTATATGTTTACATGTGAAATAAAGTTGACCACGAAATAAATTATAAATAAATTTCACTGCCTTTTTTTTTATTTGCATATTTCTCTACTGTCCAACTTTTTCCAAGTTTGTAGAAAACACGACATTTATTTGAATGCATATGTAAAAGATTATTTTCATGATGCAAAACCTTTCATTAATGATTTTTTAACGAATATTTAAAGAATAGCTCAATGTTGCACCAAAAATATAGAAGGTTTTGTCAAGAGCATAGACCTACAGATTGTTTCCGAGAAAAAAAATACAATAAAAGCTGGAAACCCAATGAGATCGCCCCAAGACCATTATACATCAAACCAGCTGTTATATGCATTAAAGTACAATACGGCTTATATACACTGCAATGCTGAGCAAACATGCTGACCTACATATACTGAACATTCAAACAAGCATGTGCACAGCCCTGCACGAACTCTCATAGTAAATTCAAAGCCAACAGCCAAACCTTTCTAACATGACTGATCTTTGAGCTCTATAAAACTCTATAAAATGTAGAAAATAGCACTATTAGCTCAAGTATGAACAACTAACATCTTCCTACCTTTAATTAGATAAAATAGGTCTCAGGACACTAATGAAAGTACTCACGTAGGTAAAACTAAAATAGTACTTTTATTTTATGGTCAGCCTGGAATCGTGACACTTCTGCTAAAAAAAATTTAATGTTGTGTAATCTAAATAACAGAATAGTTCAGTTGTTGTCAGTTTTGAAGGAAGCAAATGTGTCTTCTGGGGGAACTAAGCTCCCTTTTATCCCCCCTTAATTCAAACACTTACGAATATGGGTAGAATTTCAAAACTGATCATACACATTTTAGCAGATAATGCATAATGACTTTAATCCAATGGTGGTGGAAAGGGCAGATTTAGATGGGGTAGTTTTAAAAGTGTTTTGTCTTTTTCACTGGGGTGGTGGTGACCTCGTATCGTATCTCCTCTCAGACCGAACCTTGTATTTATATCCTCCTCTGGCGCTGTGCTGGTAGATAAAACATAAAAATGTTTCCCTGTGGAGTCGAGGGTAAGGGTGGAGTCTGGTAGAAAACATTTGGGACAAGGCTGGATGTTGTGCAAGGAAAAACTGTAAAACCTAAAGAGAGAGGAAGAGAGAGAGAGAGAGAGAGAGAGAGAAACAAAATGTTGATGAAAGCCTTCCTCCTCTCTTAACCACTGGACATGCCCTGAGGGAGCATAGGGAAACAGGTCAGACGTGCTGGGGTTAAAGGTTGCTGAGCACGGAGATGCAGCAGACAGGAAAAGTGCCCGAGCTCTTTCAGTTCGGTTTTGTTAATGGTTGCTGCAGTATTGGCCCTTGTGGGACTGATACCACTGAAGGCCGCAACATGCTAGTGAGCTCTCTAACAAATCACAGTGTGTTGTTTTGTTATGTGCTGTGAGCTTCCAGAAGAGTGTGCGTGTGGGTGTACTGATATATCAATCTATTGTTTTTGTTCAAATAAACCAAATAAAATCTTTAACCATGTGACTTTACTGGTATTTAATACATCGCAGTATAAACACAGTGCTAGTACACAGTGCTAGCCTAACATACATACATGATGTATGCAAGGGTGATTCATATGAAGCGATGGCCATCTATGGGTATCAACACCAGCACAGACCCTAGTCATAAACAGAAAGAGAGGGAGAGAGAGAGAGGGAGGGTGTGAGAGAGAAAGAGAGGGAGAGAGAGAGAGAGAGAGAAAGAGAGGGAGAGAGAGAGAGTGAGAGAGAGAGAGAGAGAGAGAGAGAGAGAGAGAGCACGTTTGTGTGTTCTCCCATATTTTCTGAACCAAATAGGGGCAACGTACTATTCAGGAACAATAACTCTGTAATGTGACTTTTACAAAAGTTTCTTGTTTTCATGTGATCTTGTGTTTTCTTTGAATCCAGGAGAATGATATGATATTGTTTCCCTGAAGTCTACTAAGGTTTTATGTACCAGAAAGAGTCGTCATTCATTTTTATGTGGTCATTTTCCAATAAGCTGTTTTTTGGATGGCACCATTAAGACTGATATATGTAAATGACTAAATTGGTTTCTCTGATGCTCAGGGATGAAAAAAAGACGAGTAAACCAAAACTCTTAGTGGGCACACAGTAACTACGGAACCATGGATTACATTCACATCTTTTCATTCCTTTAATCACTATAGTGTTTCTAGAAAATATAATATTAATGAGATGTTACACTAAAGCAAACTTATTATCCATCAGTGTGAAATATTAAAGCCTTTGTTTTATAGAATATACCAGCATTTTAAACCAAACTGTAATTCAGCTTAAATGTAAAGTTGCCATTTTGGATATACCTAACTCTCTAGAATACCTCAACCCCCTTGAACCCTTCTCAACCCCCATCTTAACCATGTAATTATTCAGAAAATCTGAAAAAAAACAGTGGCATTGTCAGTTAAGCTTAGAACATTCTCATTTTCAGTACTTACTTACATGCATAAGTACATTTCATACATGAGCGCAGATTCAAAGTTTTATTTGGATTTGTTTGTGTGTGTGTGTGTGTGTGTGTGTGTGTGTGTGTGTGTGCATGTGTGTGAATGTGCAGATGCACCAAAGAAAACCTCCAAAACACTGATCCACTCCATCTTATGCCGCGACTTCTCCTGAATACCCCACACTCTCCCTCTGATTCTCTCCACTTTATTATTCTCGTTCAGCACAGCAGCAAATTCTTCCTAAAATCAAGTGGACAGGGCAGGAGTGGCCACTTTGGACAGGTGAAGACTAACGCACTATGACACCTTGTTTAATGAATCTGAACTTAAGGACTGCAGGAGAGAGAAAAGCAGCAGAGTGACTGGGGGAGAAGAAATAGCAAAGCTTGCAAATAGAAGAACGACAAAGAGGGAGACGGAGAGAAAGAGAGACAGAGAAAGAGAGAAAGTAATAGAGAAATGGAGAATTCCACTCGTGTTATCCCCTAAAGCGGCCTCTTGAAAGCAGCCGCCTCAGCATAAGGTATTCTCACAGCAGATAAAGGGCTTCTTCTCCACTCATAATCAACATATAATGCTTTATTTTCTGCAGATAACGAGAAAAGAATTAGTTCAAATTATTTTAAGTTTTTCTTAATTGCTTTTGCCGCCTGAAGCTGTTCTCAGCTGCCACAGCAACGCCAAAATCCACTGCAGAGTTTACACACCCTCACATTAATGGCAGCCTAATTCACACACTTATCTTCCACTCTGAAGGAACGGTTTATGAAGCATTCAGGTCTTTATCTATACGTAAACCGCCAGTGAGACTGCGCTTCCAAAACGATCTTTCCGCCAACACTCGTCCTTTAAATTAAAAAAAGCAGTGGGCGTGCATTTCAGTGGACGAGCTAATATTGCCAATCCCAATGGGGCATTTACAAGAGGTTTTATACCTCTAATCATTGCACACAATTACAGTATATCAACTTTTAGTAGCCCATTGTGCCCAGCTCGTGCATCATGAGGTGCTTCTGCTAGAGTCTCTGTCTTGCATGAGATGTCCAAGAAACAAAAGTTCACCAAGATTAGTTATAGCAACTGAGCAATTATGGGGATTGCATCACTTTGCCATGTAACAGAGATGCTCAGGGATGTAGGACATGCCCATTACACGTAATACACTAACAATCAGGTGGGACTGAACTCACATTTTAAGCAATAAGACTTTTGAAGAATGCTTTGAAAGATTTGTTCAGTATAAGTGTCCACACTAGCGTTGGAGCAAAGCACTACAGTTCATTTTGAGCCCAGAAGAGTGTGGTCATTTATGGATAATTACTGGTCATTTGAAAAAATGTAATGCATTTTTAATGTGAATGCTTCTCATTCCCCTCCTGCTTGAACTCATGATTTATTGATGTTTGGCTTTGAAAGTGAGTGTTTAAAAAACTGCAGCTCCAGTGCTGAATGAATAGGGGGTTTGTTCAGGTTGCTGGAATCCGGGAGATTTCAGTGTTTTGACTGGACGGAAATATGACGAACTTAAATCGTATGCATGGCCTTGAATTACTTGTACTAAAGCACAGCCATTCCAAGAACTGATCGAATCCAATCCAATTAATAGTCTATTCAGGCTTCCTAACACTGCACATTCTCACAAAGCATGTTGTCACAAAGTCCAGATCCCTAATGAAAAAACCTTGGTTGACAGTGGCAGGCGAGACCAAAGGAGAAACCTTGAGCGGCACCCAGACTCAAAAAGGGGTCTGTTTCTGGAAGGTGATTGGAAAGTTATGGTTATGTGCTTCGTGAGATTAGGTGCTGGAAGATTCTTAGGAAATGATGATGAGAGCACAGTCCAGTTGATTAAGTACATATAAACTGTTGAAAATAAAGATGCCATGCAGGAAACTTTTTTTTTTCCCTTAAGAATATCAATGAATGTTTTTTAAAAGAATTGTTCTTATAAATGAGTTTGCTTAGCAATTTAATTTTATTTTATTCCACCATGCTGCTGTTTTTGGGGGTCATTTACTCTTTTCAGTGGTAAAACACTGATCATTCATCAGTTATCACATAAAGAGAGAGGACATGAGGGAAAAAAGACAAAACAAGCAAAAACGAAACTCCTTAGAAGTTTCTCCTATGTTAGGTGTTGAGTGTTTGCTGAAAAGCATTATTCCTGTGGTTTTTAAACCCCTCAAGTGTGACTGGAAGGTGGAAAACTGAGTGTATTTAACACACCTGAAACTCTTCAACTTATCTTAAAGGCAAGAGAGGAAATACTACTACTATCTTCAGGCTTATGACCCACCGTGAGTTTGATACCCTTGCAGTAGAGGATGGTGAACACAGATAGTTCTTGGATAGATTTATAGTCCCAACCAGCATACCAACTAATTAGCATGTAATAAGGTGACCAATTAAGATTGCTCTTTACTGGAAGCAAAGGGGCCTTGCCCAAACCCTGAATTAAGAAGTGGGTCCCAATACTTTTGTCCATATAGTGTATGTAGAAAAAGGTCCACTATCTAAAGCGGTCCTTGTCTATTGATTGACAGGAAACAGAGAGGAAGATAAATTGTGCAGCAACAGGCTGCAGTAAGTATACCTACAAAGAACACCTTTGTACCTGATCAAATGTGTAGATACGAGGCAGGTGTTTATAAATAACTAGCATCTCAGTGTAGGTCTCGGCTCTCGGATCAGCTTGCAAAACCCACGTAACCACATTTGAGGAGGTGGTTAAGACAAATGCTGATCTGAGGCCTGCACCTGCACCGTGAGAAATTTTACTCAGTCTGACCTTGAGTTCTCTGATAAATGGCTTTGGCCCCCCTGCTTTGTTAACAAAGCCGTTAATGTTCTGCAAAGAATGTGCAAATGTGTGGGCGCAGGCATTCTGAGAAAGGGCCGGAAAAAATAAACACTTCTGGTGCTTAGAACCAGCGATGGAACAAATTTGGTCAAATTGGTAAAGTGCCCAAAGGGAGGAGGAGAGAGATGTTCCACAGAAAACCAATTCCAAGCTTGGGTGAACTCGGGATTGTTTGGAAATTCTCCAATCTGAGCGGCACAGCAATGAATTGAGCATCAGGCAGAGACTGTTAAATAAGATTAGAATAAGGGCCCTTCCGCGACAACCCCCAACACTACACAGAAGAGGATTTCTGTCATGATGTACTAAAGTTGTGGTCGCCACATGCATTTGTTGTTCCTCAAATGTTTCTGCGAACAGAAAATGTAGGCTGCGGACTGGTTTAAGCTGATGATTCTGGAGGTTTGTTTTGTGAACGTCGTTCGGCAAGCATCCGGTTTTGCTGCTTTGATATATTCCTGGTAGCACCAATTAAGCACAGCCCATTTCTGCAAGAGATGAAGACAGTCCTGATGGATCTGTCATGGGATTGCATGATCAAAGCACATAGAGAGAGCCAGAGAGTGGGAGAAAGAGAGAGAGAGAGGGGAAGGAAAAACACATCACTTGCAATTTCATATTTATCAGGAATTTTAAGAGACTTGTACTACACGCTATAGCCTCTGTGAAAACAGTGCTGTTTAAATCACAGAGAAAACAGCATAATGGAGACCTTAGAGCAACATGCAGAAAAACATTAAGGACAGGCTTGGTATGCTTTTCCAAGATAATGGCTGACAAAAAAGCCTTAAAGCCTACAAAACTACCCATGAGTCCACCTCTAACTCTCCCCCTTCCCTCGCCTATCTCAGTCCATCTCATGAGAGGCACAGAGAGAAGCTTCTGACTCATAAAATCATTAAATTCCTGGGCTGTGTCATTTGCCTGTGGCTTTGAAAGGATGCGTTTTTAAGCACTGATAAGCCAAAGGACCCCCTCTCAGTGAGTCAAAATTGAGAGCATGTAAATTATTTGGCCACATGTCATGGTTATTTCATAAGCTCCAGAACAGGCCCGCACTCACACACTCTAGCAATTTTAGTGCATGTTGCTTCCGATGATGGTAGGGGTTGTTATGTTTGTTTGCGCTTGCATTCACACACTGCTGACACTGATTATATCTAAACTATTGCAGCTATAAGTATGCCTGTGTATGTGTAAGTTTATTAAAGAGGAATTCCAAAAATTTTGTTTTTATTTTAAAATTCATAAAGGTTGAGCTGTATACAAAGATATTTAGAGTAATCGCAACAGGAATCGAGGACTGCAATGCCCAAACCACAGATATATCCATTTCACTGCCTATTTAAAGTGAGTGGGGCGCATACATGAATCTTTTGAGTTTTTCTGTTTAATGTTGATGATGGTAATGTTGACGTTGATGTAGCTTTAATAAACTTTAAAAAACTACTACTTATCTATATTTATTTCATGAAATATCTTTCTGCTTTTAATCTTTTTACTACAAAACAGCACATTTCATTGTGATTTTTTGTTTACAAAGTAATTATTTAATCAAATAATTAAAAAACGTATGCAGAAATTACAGTACATTTCCTTTTTTAGCGACTGACACATAGTATATCATGTCTTTCATAAGTAAACTATCATAAGTAACTGTCCCTGTATAAGGGTAAACTAAATAAGGGCAAATTCTATTCTATTCATCATGAAATGTTCAGTTCAAAAGCATTGCTTTTTACAGCAAGTAATGTAATTAATTAATTAATTTACAAATGAATTAATTCAGGAAAATTTTGCTAAGTATGATATGTTTTGAGATATTTTGCTGTGGCTTGTAAAGTATAAAGTGACCATTCTGTCATATGTGAATGCACCATAGCACACAGTGTGAACTGCACAAAGTTCTTCCTCTGCATTTAACCCATACACTCAGTGAGGCAGCAGCCAACCAAGAACACAGCGCCCGGCGAGCAGTGTGTGGGGATGATACCTTGCACAAGGGTAACTCAGTGGTGTAATTAGCAGTTTCAGGATTTGAACCCATGACTTTCTGATCGCAGGATGAACACCCTAACCACTGGACCATTAGCCGCCCCAGCTTGTTGGTGCTGTAGCCATCATGTTAGCCATCCTCCAGGCTTTAAAAGCCAAGCAATTGTGCTAGACTGCACTAGGTGGGCTGCATTTCAAAATTTCAGAAGCAGGTAAGAATTGCAGGCTACATTTTGACCATTTTTGAACATTCTACAGGAGTGCCCTTCATTATCTTCTGTCACTTATAATTCTTCGTGTACACCCCTGACCTGAGAAAAGTTCAAGTCAAGTAGGTTTATTGACATTTCAGTCACATACACAGCCCATAATGTAAAGAAACAACATTCCTCCAGGACCTTGAGGAAATTTCTTGTTTATATCTTAACGGAAGCAGGGTCTGATGGCACTGGATGTGTACTCGTTGTTCTGATACACATGTGAGCAAGGGTTTGGTATGAAAATCAAATGAAAACCTCACTTTTGTTCCAATGTGTTGTACCCAGAGCGGGGTGGTGTGACTTAGTGCACTGCCATCTTGGATTTTGTGTCAAGAAAAATGCAGACAGATGAACTCACCACAACTGCAGAATTCATGTTTAAATGTAGGCTGTTAATATAAGTTAATATAAGCTATGTTACAAAAAGTCATAGTAATTCAGTTTAGTTCTCTTGCCAGTTTATGTATCATACATTTTACTTACTAAATGGAAAGTGGATGTCCTCTGCCATGTATGAACATTCATTCCCTATCTTAACCTGGGCCACAGATTTTGTCTAGAAAGCCTGGCGGAAACATTGGAAGAACATGAAAATTCCATACAGGAAGGACCCCTGGGTGCATCAAATTAGAATCAAACCAAAAACCTTCATGCTGGGAAACAACAGGGAGGCAGCTGGTGGCACCTCTGAGGTTCCCTTGAGCAAGGTACCGTCCCCACACACTCCTCCCCAGGCGCTGCCTGCTGCTTCGCTTGGTGAATTCAGAGGAAGAATTTCATGCTGTGTGCTGTGGAGTGTTCACATATGACAGAATGGTCACTTTACACTGCACCACCATGCCCAGATGCAATTAACACTGGTGAGTGTATTTCAGGTGGGTAAAATACCATTTCATTCCATCAAGTAACCAAGTAAAGCATTTTCAACTCAAGTAACCAAGTAAAGCTTAATAACCTGATAAAACCACACCTGCGAGCACGTACAGACCTGGTTCTGTTTCAAATTTAGCAGTATGGGTCAGTTCAGGCTTCACAGTCGAGTGTACAGGTTGGGATATCCTGAGCCAACTCTTTTTTAATGATGAAACAGTACCACCTTATCAGATCTTTCCATTTTTCATCATATATCATAAACAAGGAAGCATCTTAGGAAGGTGCTACTGCAGCTTAGGTTTTGTAACAAGTATCTGTGCATGCAAACATTTGCGCTACAGTATGTCACTGAACACCTATATAGCGTACCTCTATGGTAGCTGGGCCTTATAATGTGCTCAGTGAATAGGAATAGAAGGTAGATGGTTCTAAGAAAGTAGATCATGATATAATCTTATCCGGATAACTTATCTTAAAATCTCATAGCTATAGAGTGATGTGTATTCTCATGGCATCAGCTAAAGTTGTCACAGTAGTATTTCAGTGTAAGGGAATGAACTGACCCATGAAAGGACAGAAGTAAAATCAGAAAAAGAAAACATCAATCACAGTTTTACTACGATATCTGAGCATAATAAATGGAAAAACGGAAAAGTGCTGACTTGGCTTTCAATACATAATGTTGAATTTAACATTAACAATGAAACTGAATATGTACTTCTGTAATTACATTTTAATTGTTGAGCCAAAAGTGACAGCTCTCCAAACAGTTTGGAATGTATTTTGCCCTTTCTCTGAAATATTAAAATAAACTAGAATGCATTTCTGTGCAAATAGTGATTACTATGGTAACTGGTTGCTAGGTGGTTGTTATGGTGTTGCTAGGTGGTTACTAACTGTTGCTATAGTGTTGCTAATAATGCAGCAGTTACATTCTCATGCCTCTAACTTTTTGTGAGGCAACTTATAGAGGCAGATGTCTGGTTCCATTCACCACTACTGTGAACTCTTCGTCACATTGCTCAACAATTTTTGCAGTATGGCAGGGCCACTGACATCAGGAAATATAATTCCCATGAAGGGTTGTACCTGTTCTGCAACAACGTTCTGCAAATACGTGTCAAACTGATGCTCGCATAATTGCTTGGACACATGATTTTCCACAGTGCAAAATTTTGCCCTCATTATCTCAGTTAAACAACAAACAAGTACTCAATACCATGATGGAATAGAAAGCATGATTCATCAGACAAGATGTCCTTCTTCTGTTGCTCCAAAATTCAGTCATGACACCAATGTAGGCACTTCTGATGGTGGACATGTCCACTGGTTATATTAATAATAGGTGGCCAATGAGATAATCAGTGTTATTTGTTTCATCTGTGATTGGTCATAATGTTTTGTCTTATTGGTGTACATTATGTACAATGTATTACACAAACAAAATTTTGTCTTTCAGTTTATGCACCTTTGGCAGTAATTGTGTCAGCTTAATATTATTTTTCCATGTAGACATGATGTAGAACATTTGGTAAATTCTGTTTTCAGTGCAGGGTCCAGTTCCAAATCCATACAGTAGCACTCGTTCTGAGTTTGGTGCTCCTCCCTCCGGCCCTAACTCTGCCCGGCTAGGACAGATGGGAAAGGTAAATCTAAGCAGCTGAGTGGAGAGCGCTGGTGACAGTGCATTAGGGCTCTCTCCCAGCCAACTGTCAGGAGCGCAAGTGGGGAAGGGGAAGTTTGATCATACGCACTCGCTGTCCTGTCACACACCCTTAAAAGCAAATGGGGCCTAAGTGCAGCGCGGCTCGAGCGTTCTGAAGATGACAGGCACTGTGTGTGCAGAGGCATCTGCACCAACCTCCCCCACCCACACCACCCAACCTTACTACACGCACATAAAACCCCCACCCCCTTCCTCATCTTCTTCTTCCTCGCTCAGAGAGGACAATGAGGTGAAGAGTCATGGCAGAAGCCACCCTCCCCACACGCTTTCGGCCCCCCTGCACTCATAAAAGCTTCTGACAAAGTGTCAGTCTTCCACATCATCATCCTTGGCCCCATCATTAAGAGCCAGAGCAACTTTTATGCTGCCTTTGCAGACCGTCAAATATATGGGCCGTTTTTTTTTTTTTTTTTTACTTCTCCTCCTCTCCTTCTCTCTCTTGCTTCAGCCAGGGCATTTTCTTGCCAACACTAGGAAACCTAATTGGGAAAAGGTACTATTTTATTCATCAATATAGTGAAGCTCCGGGGCCTAGCTGTCAGAGATAAGGTCTGAGTGATACCGGGGAGAGACGAGGGCACTGTAGGTGAAGGGGGGATATGTACTGTAGCTTTACCCATGGCTTACGCTGTGGCTGAATCTGATGTTTTAGGGAATGTGATGTTTTAGCTTTTCTGAGGCATGATGAACTACACTCATTCCTGACATCATGAAATCTAATGGATACACTGTTAGTGCAGTCACTACTCACCTGCGCAGGTTCATACATAAGTAAAGGAGCTAGATCTGAGGATTTTTTAAAATTACTTCTCATCCACAGCTCGAAATAGTTCTGTTGTACAGATTCTAAAAGGACATATTTTTTACCTTAGTAAAAAGCAGATATTGTAGTATTTTGCTGTGTGTACAGTTGAAACAAAAAAAAAGAGTCAAAAGTGCAGTCTCAAATCATTCAGTGCAGAATGTAAATAAAATACAAAACAGCCCTCGTTGAAAATTAAACTCATTTATGTAACTGCACTCGTTAAAAAATGTGCCAAAAAAGGATTCTTTTTGTTACTGATCTTTATCAAGGGTGCCAGTGATTATGGATCTGACTGTTTACTTTCACAAGAAATTCTCCAGTGCTTTTGAGTTATCAGGGCAAATACAGAAAAGCAGTATGAATATTGATGCTAACGCTGGTGGATGCTGGATATTAACATACTCGTTAAAATCATAAGCACCTTTCCTTTCAGACATTGTGTCAGAACGCCAGTCTTCCTCACAGTGCCGTCTCGACATGCAAGAAAAGATACCCCGCCAAACTTCCATCTCCATCTTTAATGAATGTTACAGACCCCTCGCCAGTAAAGAGAACATGTTTACAGAACCACAAGGCCCCCATCCATTAGAAGTATCTCAGAGCTGTTTCACTACCTCACTCTTCCATTTAGACTGATGTGTAGATGACTGTGCCTACTGTTTAGTCCGACGCAGTGGTGCTTAAAAGCTGTAGGAGGCTGATTTCCCCACTTTCCCCTCACATCCCCCTGCGGACCGCTACCTTATCCAGGATGCAAAAGAGCACTCCGGTAAGTGCATGGCAGAGACAGAGAACAAAGAAGTATACAGACGCAGATTGAACTTTGTTGTTCTCCACCAATTTGTTTGGCAGGGGGATGGTGGGCAAATGGGCTGTTTTTCAAAACGAGCATTTTAAACACTAAAAAATTTACTAGATGTCTGTGTAAGGCTTGCAGATTGAGCTAGGGATCATCATTAAGGAATTAAAAATGTAAATAGTTCTAGAGGCCATTTAGCAGTGCAAGTCCGTACATTTCTGGGCAGACCCAGTGTCTCGAGAGACCTTGAAAATGTTAGACTGTCTCCGTAAAGAACAACTGACATAAAAGAGATGACAGGTTTTATACAAATCTCCCAAATCAGTATTTCCCAAATCAGTCCTCAGGACTCCTGTTAGATGATTCATATTTTTTCCACCCAGACTCACATGGTCACCTTCTGCTTGCCAGCTTCACTCAGCTTCTCTCCTAATGTATCTTCTTGCACTACTTTTACATAAATTTTGCACTTATTATTTGCTTCCGGTTCTCACACTGTCCTGAAGGTTAACATTTTGTTAGTCACTTTTAATAAAAGCATGTGCCAACTGATTGTAGTAGTTGTAGCTTTTTCCTTTGAGCTGCTGGGGTTTCCGATGTATGGTTCAGTTACAGTTCAGTCACGATTTACATAAGGTTACTCCACATTGCCTACTGGGGTTATAAGTGAAATTACAGACACAGACATGACATGACAGAAAACTATATTCGAAGTTTCCTAATATTTTTATGTCATTTTTGACTCTGTGCTCAATGCTTTTGTCACAAAGTAAATTCCATGCCTTTAAACCAAGCCAGCACTGGCCTGACTTTGGAGGACCCTGATTATCCCCAGTGATTTATTATCATTTTGTTGGAATAAAAAATAATTAATACTTTATTAATTTCAGTTAGGAAGAGAGTAATGCCCCTTCTTTGACTATTCGTTGGGGTTAAGTCAGGTTAGAATTTCACATTTAGTAGTTTTTCTTCACATTTTATTCTTCCTTTCTACTTTTACTAGCTCAGACATATTTAACCTTCTTTTCTGTTTTTGGCAGTGATAAATTTGTTTTAATTTTGATTTTAACTTTTTTTTTGCTTAGCAATGGCCTGATAAGTGCTGTCATTATTTAGGTTACTAAGGTACCTTTAGGATCATGGAAGTTTGGGTCTTTGGATGGTGGTTGGTATTGGGTGGTTTTCAAATAGAGTTCAGTTCAGATCAGTGCAGTTTTAATTTTCTTGAAAACATGATGATGTGTCTAAGGTGTGGATTGTATGTAGACAAAATGATATCAGGATGTATTTGTGTTAGATTAAAATTTCAGAATCAGTTAAATATGCAGACTATCTGAGGGTCCCTGGGGACTACACTGGGAAACACTATTTTAAAGTCTCATTCTACAATAGCACTCATCAATAATTTCATCACACCTTTGTAACTTTACCAGAAAAAACAGCCCTCTTCCTTGAAGCCTTTGCAGAAACACTTGGGACTAGCATGGGGCATTCTAGCACTGTGTCTGAACTCTAACCAGTGGCCATTAGGTACAATCCACCTTGATGGATGAGCGCTTAAAAGGTCCAATCTCAGTGAAAGATGTCATAATAAGCTTCAAAATGCTACACTGGCACTTTATATTGCATTCCACTCTCAGCACTTTAGTCATCGGCTCCATCTTTGTACGAGTGTTTATTTAAATACCCAGGATAAATTAATAGGAAGATATTCTGAGCAAGACGCAGAGTAAGTTAGCATAGTGTTTGAAGAAAGGATCCTATATGCAGTACCTAGAAATAAGCTACAAGTTTGTAACGAAAAAAATGTAGAATATTTCCCAGAACAATGTCAGTTGTTATCTC
Source organism: Bryconaethiops microstoma (assembly GCA_037577275.1). Lineage (NCBI taxonomy): Eukaryota > Metazoa > Chordata > Actinopteri > Characiformes > Alestidae > Bryconaethiops > Bryconaethiops microstoma. Next base: position 7,571,624 of record JBBJLS010000039.1, on the reverse strand, counting down.
AGAGTTATCTCAGAGCTAGCACACATTCCTTAGTCGCCGAAGACTTGATGCACCTCTCCATCGCATCAAGCCCCCAGAAGCCATTAATGGAGGAACTGCTCAAAACACTTTCATCATTGCCGTTGCTGAGGCCACAATTACAGCAGCGGCAGGTCTAATCGTGCCAGCGGCTAGTTTGTTTCCTCAATGTCAACATGAAGTCCTGTCAAAAAAAAAAAAAAATTCTTATTCAGTGTTAGATAAGCAGGCTTCACTGCACCAACCTCACTGAAAAAAGAAACTTGCCTGTCACAAGGCATCGACTTGCATGTTTTCTTATTTTTTTCCCCCACCCTACACCACCCTCAACCGCCCCCCCAACTCTCTCACTCTCTCTCTCACCCTCTCCTTCCCTTTTTTCCTGAAAGCCACCCAAGAAGAGATTAATCATGAAGGGAAAACTCAACTTCACCCTCTAGCTGCAGGTCACAGTTCTTATTTCGTGTGGAATTGGCTTTCGGAAGGCAGAAGGCCTGCCCGGGGGCCAGGGACCTGATATGAGAGGAATTTGAGAATGAGGCAGAGGGGATTGATTAGCCCACTTCATATCCCCACACTCGCTAAGCACACTCCAGCTGCAATCTAACACACCGCTGAGCTGAATAGACAAGAGAAATTGGATTCCTTCCTAATATTTAACCTTCAAGTCAGCTCTAACAGCTGTTGATGGGTTGCTTTCCCAGGTAGTTACAGAGCAGACTTTTTTTTCCACCTCACTCTGAGTGTAGCAGGAGAGAGAAGAAAGAGATGAGAACACTTTATTGGTAACTTATTCACTTACAGTGTTTTTGTAATTACAATTACAAAATAAAGAGCAATGGTGGTTTACGCTGGCAGAGCTAATGCCTGATGAATTGCATCCACAAACATGCACTTTGCCTGGAAAAGCTACCACTGTTACCGGACGCAGCAGCGGCAGTAACCCTGGCTATGGTGAGCACCACTTTTAGACCCTGCACTAAAAATGACTAATAAAGTAACATTCCAGCTGCTCATTGCATTACATTGACAGATGTCAGAACAAAGCCAACTGGAAACAAATCCCCCTCAGAGTGCATCTATACAGGCTTCCGATTTCCAACCGCCTTTTCTAAAGCCAAATGAATTAGTCCAATCAGGGACGCAAGGAGAGAGCATGTTGGCATAAGGTGGAAAAGAGAACTCCATTCACAGTAGAAAGAGAAGCTTTCTATTCACATGCCCATCATTGGACAAGCACGGGCCTTTTGAATGTGTTGACAGCGATGGCGGGAAGTAATCATGAGTCTTCATCAACTCATTAATTGAGAAAGGAACAGTTTATTCCCTGGCAATGAGTTGCTCACTTGAACTGACTAAATTGCGAACATCTTTATGATAATTTAATGCTTAGGACGGCAGAATATTAAACGAGCCTCATTAGTGCAGTCACGCATTTTACATTAACACACCTATTTCTGTTCCCTTCCTGCAGGCCTTCCCACAGACACCCGCCAAATGTATGCAACTTCGATTGAGAGCAAGAGTGAAGCAAATTGGGCAATAATACACTTTGTTTCTTTATTGGAGTTTGGCACTAATTTAAGAAACTTTACTTTAAAGTGTGAGAAAACAATTCAATAAAGGAGTCAGACACAGATCTATACTTAAATGAAGCTTCACATTCAATTCCAGTTTAGGGATTATCTCAACTCCTTTTCCCCTTGATAGACCCAATTAATCACAGCAAGTTGTTTCAGTTCTTTAGGAGTTTGTTTCTTTTCAAGCCATTGATTCACGTCTTGGTGATGTTAAACTGAAATCATTTCCCACTATAAGTTTTTTCTCTCTGCATTTCAGTTGCTCTGCTCCCATCGCATTCATGTAGGCCCTCTGATTACCGTATTCCAGGATCCTAGGCTGGAGGCTGAGTTTTACAGGAAAACCTTCTGATTGCCCCAGATCCAACAACGAAGGGTGAAACAGCGCAGGCCATAGAAAGAACATTTCTTGTTACAACAAAGCCAACGCGTAACAACTCAAAACGTTCTTCTTCCTGGGCTCATGACATCTTTAAGCAAGAAGAAAAGTCCATCACTAAACCATTGTCTCAGTAGGTTGGGGAAGGTTCAGGAATTTTCGTCAGGCTTTCTACTTTCTAAGAGCGTGAACACTGTGTTCATGACAGCCTCTGCTCAGAGTCTCAAGAAGGAACTTTTGTTTTCTTTTTCTTTCTGCATTGCGCCTTTTGAACAGCGAGAACTCTATCCAGCAAATGTGCAAATATCAACCCACCAGGGAACTGGGTGACAACTGAACGTACCTCACAACATGTATTAATTGGAAAAAATAAATAACTAATTCCATGGTTCCCTGAAGAGGGCCTTTCATCTTATAAATAGTGGCTGCAAAGCCCTCCCCTCTTTTCAGTGGTTAAACAACATAGCTGCAGATGGGTCTCATGGGAGCGACAGAGCGAAGAGTCCCATTCAGAGTGAGGGTCCCAACATGAAGCGTGACTGTGGCGCACCTCACCTAGAAACCTTAATTTGCATTCCCAATCTCTCGGCATTCTCGGCAGCACATTCTGAAGTGCTGAAACACATAAATTAGCCCTTCTCCTGTATCCCCACCCTACCCCCACGCCCGTTTCTTCCTTCCTCTTCCTCCTCCTCTCCTCCCTCTCCTGTCCTGTGGCTCTGGCAGGCTGCGGTTCATGCTGAGGAGAAACCTGTGCTCAAACTTTCAAGTCCCCCACCCCTCTTGGTCTAATTACTATCTGCGTTTGCTTTGTGTTCCCGGGGGCTGATGGGTAGGAAACAGCGTCCTGTTTTTCTTTACATTAGGATTGCCTCTATGCATTTAATTTTGTATTGGGAGAAACAAAAACAGTGTAAAATCAGGTTCACGCCAAACCTCTGTTGACCAAAAACAAGGCTTTTGAAAGTTTATGAGTTTGGTATCACTGTTTTTATTGTTTTGTGGCCACACCTGGGGCATCCAAAGTGGAATATTCACTGATCAAAGATCCCACTTTTAATTGGAGCATATCTTTTCAGATGCTACTGTTGTATTCAGGGGTTACAGATAGCCCTTAAAACAGCTTCTCGTTCTGTTTGCCTGTCCTGGCCGTTGGCCTTCTATCTGGCACTTCCTGCTATCTCTCCCTCCAGCCCGTTCTCTCACCCTCCCATGTGTAACTGCCTACACCAATCACCTCCCGCTCTCCCTCTCATTCTCTTTTTTAAAAATTTCTAATTAAATATAATTTCGAGGCTCTTTAAAATCCTGCCTCATCCAAATACACAATCTAATTTTTCATTTGCTTTTGTACATGATATAAGACATCAACTCAATAATTTATTAAATTACTTTCCCCATTCATTTCCAACTATCTATAATTGATCTCTTCAGTTGAAATTTCTGTTGTTCCTCTCAGCCCAGGCTGCAGAGGGCCTGCGTGATACCGCTAGGGAGGGCCAAGGAGTGCGAGTGGACCCACACTTAAAGAGTAGATTTCTCAAACACACTGCTAACCCTCCCTTCAACCCACCACCACCACCACCACAACCTGATGATTTTTGCAATTTATGTGTAATTCAATAGCTGAAAAAGAAAAAAGTGGTTAAACACACTTTTCTTTACAGGGGTGGTGATGGAAAACAGAGGTTGTAATGTTGATGATGCAATTTTATTTACTATCTAAATATACTAATGACAGTACACATGTCTTATATACATATCTACAGTTTTACGTGTAATGTTGATAATTGTAAAACAGTGGTAAATCTGAAAAAGAAAAGATTTTTTGCGTGCTGTTTTGACTTACAACACCCTGTAACCTCTCCAGGTGTCTGGTTCCTATCACCACTGCTGTGAATAATTTTGACTCTGTAAATTTCTCAAACCACTCTGAATGATCTACAAAAATTTGGTTACAAAAATTTGTTGCGTGTGGGTGCTATCCACTTCAACTATTATCAGATGAGTTGAATCACATGTGAGTGACAAGGAAAATCATCCAACTGCGCTGCCCTCAAGACCACAGTTTGCTCCCCTGTAATAACACAATAGCCATGTGTTATGTATGCCTTAATGCAGGGGCAAAATATTGATCAATGCATGAATTAAGATACCAAAATCATCAGTTAACAGGAGTTTATACCTGATGGTCTTACAGGTCTTCATGGTATTCGGCAACTAACTGGTGGAAAAACTGGATGCCGGGAGTGTATGTTCAGCAAGTATTATGTTTAGCATAATTAAAGCAAAAGTGAAATATGACTTCCTCACCACTGTTGTGTTAATGAAGAAATATTTGATGAAAATGACATTTGTATAAATGTTATTTTATTATTTATTTTATAATGTTTGGACATTATTTTTCATTTGTAAAATTTAATTGTGTCTTTACATTTGAATAGCATAGTGAAGTGAAAGTAGTAACTCTCGACTTCTAAGAGTTGACTTCAACCTGAATCCTGGTCATTATCCTGATCCTGCTGCTGCTTCTGACAATCAACTAAGTTTTAGAAGCTTGTTTACAATTTCTGCACATATAAACAAATACTAGTAAAGTGTCATATCAAGCAGATACCAGGGTTTAAGGAGACAAAGTGTCAAATGTAGAATGTGTTCGCTGTACCAGAACAGACCAGTGTATGAGCAGACAGAATGAATATACGACTAAGAACTAGCAGCATGGTAGCACTTTAAGATGAGCTAAACAAAGTGTGACAATATATTTATTAGATTTGAAGTTAATTAACATAAATGGTGGAGAAGCCAGTGACATACACAAGACAATGGGGAACCATGTCATGTGCTCAACATCTGCATTCTTCTTCTTCTGAATGTATTAATGTTCTACTGTGAGAGACATGACTAAACTTAATATCTTATTTTGCTATTTTTCATTCAGCATTAAAACTGTGAAGTGTCTTTTAATTACGCATAATTTGTAGACAAGTAGTTCTTTCCTGAGTAGACCTTGTGGAGAGTGCATTGCATGAAAATGAATAAAGTAAAAAAAAAACAGGGACAATGTGGGCCAGAGGTCCACACACATTTCTGCTGCTTCATAGCTGAGACCTTGAGTACATGAATGCAGTGTGACAATAACGAAATATATATTGAGAAATAATCACTGTGGTTGTGAACAAGAGCAGCGGGAATTAAGCTTTGCCCTGATCCCCTACGCTTTTCAGCTGCGGAGGAGAGAATTACAATACTTCTGAGTGTGTGTGTGTGTGTGTGTGTGTGTGTGTGTGTATGTGTGTGTGTGTGTGTGTGGAGACAGAGAGAAAGAGAGAGAGAATAAAAAGATAGAGAAAAAACCAACAGTTTCAGTAAATTGGGGCGTAATTAAATGCTTACAAAATTCCCTGCTTAGCTCATTTTGAAATCAAGTGCTTCTTTGAGGCAATTTCCTTTCTTTAATTACAATTTCCTGTCTGGTTTGACATTTACAATGCAATCTTCTGGGAGGACGTGGCTGTGATTTATTATTCGCGCCTCCGTCCCAGTGTCAGTCTGCAGAAATGAGTTTATAAAATAAGAGCTCAAATGATTATGGCCTTTGACCAATAAAGCTGGCTCATTATTGCAGGCCGCAGAAAAGATTAACATTTCTGACAACCCAAAAGAAGGAGATCAGAAGGGGAAAAGAGATTGTTTCAACTCCCATCAAATAAAAGGACTGTTTCAATTCAAAGACAAAAAAAAAAGATAAAGAAATTATCTTTGTACAGTGATCTCTAGAAAACAGAGACAAAAGTACGTTGGGCTTCTAAGCTTTTTCAAGAAGTCCTAATAACCATCCAGCATGCATGTATATGTGCTTAGTCTCATCTAGTGTACCTGATTCAATATCTTAACTAATTAACAAGCTCTTCGTTGGCCAGGTCAGTTGTGGAGAACATGGAAAACAAAATATGTGGAGATCATGGTGTCGTCAGGAAAGGAATTGGGAACCCAGTCACACTAGAGTATATATATATATATATATGTATATGTATATGTATATATATATATGTATATATATATATAGTCACGCTATATATATATGCAGAAAATATAGCATATATATAGCATATACACAGCATATATATGTAGCATAACAGTTAGCAAACTTGCTAATTTGCGTTTACGTTTCCGGCATTTAGCAGACGCTCTTATCCAGTGCTTAAGTAGTCTACGTCTGTTCTTCATACCTGTAAAGCTATAGTAAAATCAACACCAGCTTCTTATTTGATTTATTTACTCCAAACAGTAAAAACACTTATTCGTCTCTGACTCCTGTTTTCTGGATTTATCTTGGAAACATGTCTTGAAAGTTTTGTGTTTGGGTTAAATATGCATTTTATCCTTTTTGGATTTGTCACTTATTCACAAGTCAATACCACCAAAGCAGCGGTACAACTGGTCAAAGCCAGACATTTATTTGTCAGTGTTCAACAGGGCAGAACTCAAACTTGGGAAATTGTTCATTGCCGTACATTGCTTTGACATTAAAGTAATTTTGCTCATGAAATATTGCTGATAAACACCGGTCTGACTGGTGCTAGGCTTTGCAAAATTCTGCATGGTGGTTGGTAGGGTTGGTAGCCAGGTTAACAAATTATATTCCTTGTGGCTCTAAACTGGTTAAGATCTTATGATTTGATTAGTGCCATGCAATGTTGTAACTTGGATCTTAATACCTCAAGTGTAAAAAAATAATTAATGTGTCTTGCTATGCAAAATTAATCTTGGATTGCTAAAAGAAATCTTCCTAATTATTCACTATTGCTATCTTGAAGTATATTATAAAGTCATAGCAGCTACCCATGAATCATAAAGCAGTGATATAACAGGATAAAAACAAAAGTTAGAGGGTCTGATCACCATAGGCTCCCCCTTGTTATGGGCCACATTGCTGTGTCTTTAATGCCTGTAGTTGACACTACTGGTGGCAAGGCTTGAAAAGAAAGCTTGCAGGAACTGAGCATTTTTTGGTCCCCGAGGAGCCCTTTCACGTGGACAAATATTTACCACAGGTCAGGCTTTCAAACAAGACCTTTTGTATGAGATGTTGTCTGCATGTCACTTGAAGCAAAGCCTAGAATCAATAGAAGACTAGGATCTCAACTGTGACCTTAAAGACAACTAACAGAGGTTTCTTTCCACACCGTTCTTTCAGTAGATGCAACAAAGCTCTTCCCAGATGCAACATTAACAGAGATACATCTTTTTGCTTTTTGTCCATGTGCAACAGTAGGCCAACTTGCATAAACATATATCCATACCTGCATTACCCATTCTGCAAAATCTGCTATCAAGAACCAACATCTTTTGTCTTTTATTAGTCTTTGCCATCTATCCAACACAGACCAAAAAAATGGCTCACACCAAATTGAGAGGAAGGCAATTGCTGGACAAGCTCTCATGAGGTACTTTCCTGTGATCCCCTCTTGGTCAATGGATCATGTTTTAACACCACTCTCAATCCATCACCAAGCCAAGAGTCATATCAATACTCGCCCATTTTCCCATTTGTGGGAAGATGAGTAGATCAATTCATTTAAAGTGAGTCTGGGCCAGACATCCGTTTGAGAGATTAGAACATATATTGGCTGTTTCTCTGATGGAAGGCAGAAGGTTCATTAAGTCAATGGAATCCTTAATCAATGGGCAAGCTTCAAGTAGCCTTCTTGAAGTGGGCCGGGATGCTGTTATAGACCCGTCCATTCTGTGGGGCCAAACATAGCAGCTCTTAAACAAAGCTTGTGGCCGGCTGCTGTCTTTGGCGTAGATGTACTGCATTAGCCATGAGGACTGCTCACTACTGCGGCATAATAACTGAATATGTGCATAATAACTGAACATGTGAACTGAAAAGCTAAGCTTGTTTTTTTGGTTAGATCTCATTTGAAACTATTCTACCTTTAAAAATAGTTGGAAATATTAGATAAATGTGCTAGCCGGCTTTCATTCTGATTGGAGTGCTTTGTTTGCCATGCACATTTAAATTGGCAGGGGAGACATCGGAAATGCCTGCCAATCTCAAAGACAAGCTTTCCTCATCATATGCCAGCTGACCGTTTGAAGGTCATGCTCTCGAAAGCCATTCAAAACAAAATATCAACTTTCACATCTCTGCCCATTATAAATAATGACCATGAACGGACCCAATCGGCAAACTGCGTGTGAATAACACAATAACGTGCAAATCCTCTGAAACTGAAGCACCTCTCATGGCACACTCAGCCCCAGATAGGAGTGCTTTTCCTGATGAGTTCCGAGGGCTACGTGTGTCCACCTGAACAATTGTTTGCATGCGTGGTGTGTAGGAAGGGCTGTGTATGCAGTGGGGAAATAGGCCTGCCTCTCGCTGATTGATCGTTAAGTGTTGTCCAGGAGCCCATCACTAGACTCCCACTTAACAGCCTCCACCGCAGAAAGCAATCAGTGCCTGTTACTGAGATTCCCGTGGGGAGCGGCCCTGCTGTGATCGATCTTCTGTGAAGCTCCAGGAGGACATGGCACTGGAAGAGTCCAGCTCCAGCCACAGGCCCTGAGTCCTCACGAGCTTCTGCAATGGATATGCTGCCCATGGACTAGCTGGTACAATACTGAGAGTATCTTTGCATTTTGTATATTATCACTATCATGAGAAGATTTTCTTTTACATTATGTAGATATTACATGGGGACTGAGAATTATATGTCATGGTGACGGTAAATTGAGAAAAATACATTTGCTAGTAAAGATGCTAGAATAGGTTCCTTGCTGGATGCAATCAAAGAATCATTTTCAATGGTGTTTCTTTAATTTAATAGTTCTGACAAGAACTTCTTTTGAAAATGAAATATGTGAATGTAAAGTGTCTTTTACAGTTTGAAGAACCTCTCATAATGTAAAAGGTCTTGGAAGAATCCTTAAATTGGTACAGAACAGAACCTTGAAATTATTTTGAAAACGGTCCTCACATTCCAATTATATTACTGAGTTACTGCCAGGTATATTGTGTTCCAATCATATTATGAGACAAGAGAATAACTTTAAACACCAAAATTCCTTAATGTTAAGAATTCCTTAATGGTTTTTTTTGCTTTCTTTCGTAAACTTGGTGTTGAGATGAAAGTGATGTTATGGCACTGCAACACAATATGTTTGATGTATGAATGGTGTATGTATTGTCCAGCCATGTTTTGAGGTTCTCAGTGACAAGGACATATATCTTAGTGACAAGGACTAGATACATTAAAGCCTCATCATGGGTCCAGAGGAGAAGATGGAAAGCCCCCTGCTACATATTATTGTAGGCTCTCAGTAGCCTCAATTTTAATTTGAAAGGTCACACTCACCACGCAAATCCTGCTTCAGTGTGACTCTATAAACCACATGCCTAACATTGTGTAGGTCCCCCTTTTGCTGCCAAAACAGCTTTGACTCATAGAGACGTGAACTCCACAAGACCTCTGAAGGTGTGTTGTGGTACCTGGCACCATGGTGTTAGCAGCAGATTCCTGTGAGTTGCAAAGTGGAGCCTCTATGAATTGGAACGAGTTTGTTCAGCACCTCCTACAGATGCTTGATTGATGATTGAGATCTGGAAAATTCTGAGGTTAACTCATTACCTTGAACTGTCATTTTCTTCATTCCTAAACAGTTTCTGTGGTGTGGCAGAGCGCATTATCCTGCTGAAAGGGACCACTGCCTTTATGGAATCGTCGTAGGCATGCAGCCCCTGAGCCCCATATGCAGCAAGCTGTGATGCACTGTGTGTGCCTTGAGCACCCCTGACCAGGAGCGGACGGCGACAAAAAAATGGCCCTGGTCTGGCGGGGGTGGGGTGGGGGGGA
>JBBJLS010000039.1:7541763-7551763 GCA_037577275.1 Bryconaethiops microstoma | reverse complement strand
TAGTTGGGGTTAATTACTGTGGTGTGGTTTTGTGCTGGCTACATGTGAGCTGCAGCAGTAAATAGATGGGTCTGCTTAATGCCCAATCAGAAATGAATTTTAATTAACTTCGATGCAAATGGCCCACCCTTCTGACTGGTTTCGGGTCACCGCTGCTGCATCAGTGTGGCGTGCTGCAGGGGTGTGCTTCCATGCCCATTGTTCACTGACCATCAGGGAGGACATGATCCATGTCACCACACTGGCTGTGAGTAATTTATAGGCTGAATAAAAGGGAAGCTCACTGGTATGTATCATAAGTTGACATGTCCTTGATACTGTGGTGCAAAGATGAACACCAGTTCAGTCTTTTACCTCACCTGTCATTCACAAATGACAGTCGCTGTTACGGACTTAGTGGTCAGTTTTACCAGGGATGAGAAATAAGGCGTAAACCATAATATTCTAAAAATAGGTAATCCTACCAGCACCACACTTTTTGACAAATCTTTTTCCAGACTTTTTGACAAACATAGATGTTGATACATTCCCACATATACTCTCGTGTATCATTTTTGCCTTCATCGCTTTCAGATCATTCAGCTCTTGATAACATGGAGCTATAGTCTGTCCAGTTTTGTGTGATTGGTTTAATTGCGTGTCATTCACTTCAGCTAGAGGTCAGCAAACATACATTCTTGGTCAAAAGCCATCAATCTTTCAGTCTCTAGAAATGAAAAGTCATACTTGTCAGCGGAAGAGTGGAGGATCAAACAATTGATTTTAGGGCCAGCAAAGTATCCCTCTGTGCTTTGACCACTACATCCTACTGTACTCTACATGTAACTGGAGCATGTGGACTACTTTAAAATCTTATTCATAATTAGGAAATTAAAAAAATTGCAATCAGGGACTGCTAAAGGTCTTAAGCACAAAAATAATGAAATACTATTTACATGAGCAACATTTTAGAAGCACTGAACTTGACTAATTCGGAAAGGATTATACTTTGTAATTATCTTTAATACAGGTAGCAATTAGGATTATCTAAAGTAAATAACAGATTGTAAAACAGATCCTCTCCTGCTGATTTAACAGAGCACTTTAGTAACCTTTACATCTCTGCTAATGGTTAATCTTGGTTGAATCTCTCCCTTAATTGGTTAAAAGTCTCCTCGGGGCAGGGCAAAAACACCGTCACTTAAGGATCCACCACGAAACAGCAACACTTTCATCACAGACATAACAGCTAACAATTATATTACCAGAGCCTAAACGCGGTCTCCTATCTCCCCACTAATCAAAACACGGCCCATCTGTTGTGCCTGTCCCTCCTGCCAATGACATCCTATCTGAACATGGACAGAGTGGGTACGGCTACTCATCACCACACAGATCTACTATAAATACTATAATGGATATTAAATGTGAGAGGATATCTATTTTAATATTGGTCATAAGTCAAAGGGGGGCGGTCAATTAAATACAACAAAAATGTTTTAGGAAGGAGTGAATGAGCCTCTTTAGTGAAGGCATCTATATTCTTGTTCTCTCTCTCTCTCTCTCTCTCTCTCTCTCTCTCTCTCTCTCACACACACACACACACACACACAACATAACCCACACCCCCTCCTGCGCATCCCCACATAAACACTCAACATACTCAGGCGCAGGCTTAGACACACCGGCACACACACGCGCGCGCGCACACTTTCCCTTAGCTGTGCTTTTGTGTTTTGTCAGAATTAATGAGAAAAGTTCCCTTGCCCTAGGGGTAATTAGTGTCCTTGGAGTTAAATAAGCTAATACTTAGACACCTCTGGCACAAGCAATTATGTTTGTGTATTGAATAATTGATTCAAAGAGGGGGGGAAGGGCCGCTAATCAGATCTGAGCATAATGAATTGATTTAATTAACAGGGGAATCCGCGGGTCTCGGGGAAGCGCGCGCATTTATTCAGCGGCGCGAGCGAGTCGAGCGCATAAATTGCGAGAGCGAGGCGGCGCGAGCATGCTCCTGGCAGTTCGGCCGCGCCACGACTGGATTTCTCCGACACAGTTACAGTCTCGCGGCACGTGAGCGCGCGTTACGGACAGAGAGGCTCGAGCTGTCGACCGAGGCGCTTTAAATCGATCGGTTCTGATTCTGGTCTGCTCGGTCGCTCCCGCATGGAGCCCCACTCCTGCCGCGGCTGCTCCGTGTAGTGTGGATGTGCGACTCCAGCGAGAGGGAGCGCGAGCCGAGCCGAGGGAAAACGCCAAGGCGCGAGAGAGAAATCGCGAGAGAGCGAGCGGTCGGTCCTGCCTGTCTCACCGAGCGTTCATGGGTCTCCGTCTCTGAGCGACGGCCCTAAGATTAGAAGCCCACGACGCAAGGACGTTCTCCGTCGTGTTCCCTGCAGAACCAGGCGCCTCGCGCAGCCCGCTGGAGCCGAGATCCGAGCGCCTGGAGCCGGACTCCTCGTTCCTCAGGACCATGGTGTTGGACAAGGAAGAGGGTGAGTGTGGCTCACTGTGGTGGTTTTGTTGGACTGGGTTACTCTCGTGCAGCCTGTGTGTTCAGTTTTACCCCTCTCCTGTGGCTCAGGAGCGCTGCGGAGCGGTCTGGTGTCTGACAGCGAAGGCGCTTAAGCCACTTTTAAGCCACTTTCGGGGTTCGCGAGATCTCTGCTCCGCGTGAGGATGAAGCACGAGGCAGTGTTGTACAAAGTGCTGCGTTCTGTGTTTGAATTTCACTCTCTCATCATCACCCTCACCATCACCAGCTTCTGACTGCAAATCACCTCTCCAGCGGCATCTTCAAACAGGCCAGCGCGTGAAACGATAACTAAAAATTATATGTATTAAAAAAAGAACATGGTCAGGAATGTGTTTTCTAACTTGTTTAAACAGCCTGGATCTTTTTGCATGACTGTTTAAAGTACTAAATTTAGTTTTTTCTACTCATCCTGTACATTTATCCAATTATATCCAATTCATATCTGAATTTACAGAATTTGAAAAGTCATGTGTAATTTAGGCTAGCCAAAAAAAACCAAAACATGTAGGCTGAAGTAAAATGCACAAAAAACTAAACCTCCGCTCTTATCCAGGTTGGAGTGCTTCCTTAACACAGAGCAAAAACTGCCATTAAAAAAGCCCCTTTGACCTAAAATGGGTTATTCTTGTCATCTTTCATGGAATATTGTCATCACCCACATTGTAGCTCAGGGCCCCTTTTCGCTCAAAGTAATGGCTTTAATTTCAGGGCCATTATTTATGTTTGAAAATGGATATTTCATATCTCTTTGAACTGAGCATCCTTTCACTAACCCATCTAAAAACCAATAAAGGGATTGGCATAGAAGCATAAATTGGTCTGGCTCAGTGAATACATGTTGCACTAATGTACCCGGATTAACTCAACTGTAAATTGTCTCCTTTGGATGTCTGTCTTGCTAAAACTTCCCTATATGATTCATGATTCGGATTGCTTTAAATAGCTATTGGCTAAGCAATATGGGAAATGTACAAGGTGATGCAAATGGCATTAGTGGAAGAGGATGCACAGGAGCATGTAATGCAGTCAATACTACATTAACTACTGATGCCCAATTACAGAAGCGGGGAGAGTGGCTTTTAGGAGCATTAGGACTTGCAGAAAAGCTTAGATCACCTGCTGCTCATTGCCTAAAAGCTTCACCCTTTGCTTGCTGGGGCCGACCAACTGCGCTGGCATTTTGGCAGGCGACTGGGGAGGCGGCCTGGAGCTGCTTTCACCATCTAACAGATACAGGCTTCTAGTGCTTGGCTTATACTGGATACTAATATATCAACTCATGGCCAAAGTGACTACTCGCACTGTAATCCAGTATAATAACTTTACATTGTTCTATGTGTGTTTGTTTATAAGCGAGAGAGAGAATCTTTGCCACCAAGAGATAATCTCACCATCTACACAAGCATGACACCCATGTTTACACATGTAAACAGCATTACGTAAACATAAACAAGGCTGAGACACTTCCTCTGTGTACTGTAAGATCAGAGTTTAGATAATCACACTCAAACTGTTGTTCACTACCTCAAAAAAAAGTTAGTGAATTTGCAATGCGCTGTAATCTATTCAGTCAGGAAAGGAGCGAACCCTTGCACTGATGTACGTTGCTCTGGATAAGAGCGTCTGCTAAATGCTGTAAATGTAAATGTAAACCCATGTCTGTGTCTAGTCTTCCTTGCATGGCCATTGTGTCAGATGGACTCAGAGTGATCCTGTACTGGAGAAAAATCATCTTGTTTCTTTCTCCCCAGAGTACTGTATTAGGAAAGTAGGATACAAACCGTTGCGGCTATTTTTAACATACACTAGACTTTCGTTTTATGCCCTGAATTGTTATTCAAGCAGGTTTTTATTAAAATATGAATGCTGCTTTGGAAATATTGGGTCATTCATGCTTCTGTGTGTGTATACAATATACGAGTGCATGAGAAGAGAGCTTTGTTGTACATGGTCACTCTTTTAGCTCACTTCTGCTGCTCTGCCTTCATACTTATTGACACCAACAGGTTTTGCAGAGACTTTGTTTTCCCAGTCATTCGATTAATTTAGTTATCTGCTAATGTATCAGAACACAAGTACCACAACAGAAAGAAACTGAACAGAAAGTTACAGTATAGTACACTGCTCATTTTAGAGTTTAGCATAACTTAATCTAAGAAATTAGATGTTAAATTGCAGGGCGGCCATTTCTCTTTTACCTGCCAAAAGAATGGGTCCAATTGACTTTTTAATTCTTGGATGGAAGAAATGACAATTCAGCCATTTTCTTTTCCTTTAAGGTATTAAAACCATCATCTGTAGCAGGAATAATTGGGTTCTCATTGTAGACATGTCCTGGGCTGATCATTCGCACCACTGGGCTCTGTAAGAACTGGGGTCTGAAGAGGAAGAAAAAAAACTTTTCTATTCTCCACACTGATAATAAATTCTTGGTTAGCTTTCCCCTATAATTTATGACCCCCACATGCCTGCTGTCCAATGAAATTTGTTCATTCACAAAGCATGTGATTGAAAAGTAATGTTTCAAATGAATACAGGTCCCCGTGATCTGGCAGCAGCTGTAATAAAACTTGGGGCTTCAGGCTCCGATTTTTATTTTGAAATAATAAGAACTGCTTCATTCTTTACTCAAGTTACCATGGTAATTCTGTCTTGTAGCTATGTTATATTGATTTAGGAAGTGGACAGTAATATTTCTTTTCTGTTATTCCCCTTTCTGTGAGTTGATTTCTAATTTCCACTTGGAGATTACTTTCATACATTCCTTAAGTCTTTTTCTTTTTTCTGCCTGCAATGTAATTTTCTCCCCTGTATTTGCTATTTTCTGAGATTATTGGCTTGGTCTTACTCTAAATTAAACTTGCCAATTTCAAATATTGAAATTACATCAATGTTTTTCTCGCCCTAGGTCTCTTGCAATATTACGTCTGAATTCAGGACCTAATACTTGTGGTCTCTAACTTATATTGCATCAGCCTCAAAACTTTAAAAAACATTTCTCATTGTGCAGTTATGGCTCAGTACTACTGTAGCTGTTATGAGTGTGGTGTATAATATTAACACATACATTAGAATAGAATGCTTGGGATCAAAGCCATATTGTCATATATATTGAGCTTGGCATTAAAATGCTCCTCTATAACTAAAGCGCTTTACAATATATGTAAGTGTCCCTGTTTGAGTGTGTGTGTGTGTGTGTGTGTGTGTGTGTGTGTGTGTGTGTGTGTGATCTTCTGTGATCTACCATACAGTACAGTTCTCCAAACTCAATTCTGTCTCTATTCCAAAGCTCCAGATCACTTTCAAACTCGTCCTGTCTCACATCAGTGACTGCAGATGTAGATCATTGCCATCATTTCACTGCAACTCAAAGGGGGTCTGAAAGAGAGCAAAGAGAGGAACAACGAAAGAGAGAGACACATTCAAGTAAGTGCACCTGTCTCTGATGCAAATGGCCACTCTCATAAGAACTGCTCAACAACTCCATTATGATCCCTCCCAGAGTTCCAGGGTAGTGCTTCGTTATTAAATCCAGAGCAGTATACACAACACGCCAGACCTCATGCTTGCGTGCCCAAACACTCCCTCTCAGACACTAAAGGGCGCTGGATAAACGCTCCCATTACTTCCATATGCTTTATCTCAGTCTCATGATTTTAGGGGGCCGCCCTCCTCTGATCCCTCCACTCTGCTGCCTTTTTGATGTGTAATGCTATATGTATTGCTAAGTTCAAGTAAACATTGGCTTCTCAAAGCTCCAAGGACATGCACTCCATCACTAAGGCGTTGGGAACACAGAAAACCTTTTATATCGTCCTCTGCCACGCTGCCAGTGAGATGAATCGTCATTTTTAGGCTACCTTTTAAAATGTCTCAAAGCAACCTTATCGTTCACCTTGAGGCCCGAAGATGGATGCAGACAGGTGCTGTGTTACAATAAAAAGAGGAGGAAAGAAAAAACGGAGGGGGAGGTATGTGTGCTATACACATAGTAGATTAAAAAAATAGGTCTGTAATTAATATTTGGACTATTACGTTTCCCCTTGATTTAAAATATGTTGGGTGTCTTTGTCTTCTGAAGCATGTTAGTCAGATGTTAGGCTCTTAGAAGAGCGGGAGAACCTGGCAAGTGATGGCTTCTCCCTGCAGACTTGCTCCAAGTAATAGTACATATGCTCTGCTGGAGGAGGGATATAGAGCTACATATTGATGATTTTACAGTAGGTGGTTTTTAATTTACTTTCTTTTGGTCTTTAGACCACATGTTATTCCCCTGAGTTGTCTTGTTGTAGCAGCTCTCGCTGCCACTTCTTACCGCAAGGTTGAGTTGCTTCGTCTGCTCCGGCTATTGTGTGTGTGCGTGTGTGTGTGTGTGTGTGTGTGTGTGTGTGTGTGTGTGTGTGTGTGTGTGTGTGTGAACGAGTGTGTCACACTGCTCCTCTTGCAGCCGGTCGTCACACTTGGCTCCATTTCATCACAGTCTCTTTCCACTTCTGTATTTATTTATTTATTTGTTGGGTTTTTTTACATTTATTTATTTCCCCCTTCCGTCCACATCCCCTTTATCATTACAGTGCACTACTTGTCCAATGGAGCCATTTTTTCCATTTTAGTTCTCACTTTCTCTGCCACATATTTGTCCAGGCAGTTCATGTCATTTACAAACTCAAAAAAAACAACAACTCGACAGATGACTGTGTTAATGAAATAAATACTGGAGTTCACATATAGGTCTTCCCCTCAGAACCAGCCTCAGACCAGAGCGTGACACTTTTATAAACTCTCCTCATTAACCTTATCGCATTCCGTAACTTCCTAATGATACCTATACTGATACCTGCATTTGGCTCTAATGAAGTTTGAAAGTGCAGCTCCGGGTATCGTAGCTGTTCATTAGTGTTGCTTTAAAAAGGCAAGTGGTGAAATCTGTTCTAATACGGCACGACGTGTCAGCTTCAGCCAGTAAATATCACCCCATTCTGACAAATTGGTGTGAAAAGATGGCACAAAAAGTGGGCTTTGAAAGGTATTTAGATACACAAAAGGAGAACCTTGTTGCATTTCTGAATGTTTATGAGCAAGTGATTGCTGTTATGAATCATTAATGTGGAAATGGAATACCGCGGCGTAGTTGTAGCAGTGTCTGTTTATGCACGAGTTTCCATCTTGTTACAGGCTGATCTGCCATTATGCCTATTAGCTAGAAGACCTTGTTTAATCCCTCCTGAAATGCTCCCCAGATACATATTCGTTTGTGGTGCTTACTCAATGAAGATAGCTGCTGTGCACTGTTGAAGGCTGTGGGCGCGCTATTATATGTTTAAACGTGTGTGTGTGTGTGTTTGTGTGCCTGGTAGTGTGAACAAGCGGAATTTGTGTGTATATACATGGCATGTGTATGCGTGTGAGTGTGTGTGTGTGTGTGTGTGTGTGTGGGTGTTATACAGAAGTTGGGGTCTGTGGAGACTTACGTTAATGCAGGAAGTTGTGTGTTGATTTCTGTTTTCCAGGAGAGCTTTAAGGGATTAGTGAACCCAGAGTGGGGGTGGGGGGGTGCAATTGAATTATGAAATAGGTAGTGCTTTTATGCCCAAGATGTGATTTCAGTTTACCATTCCAAGGGGGAGGAAAATATTTTGAACCTGCTTTAATGTTTCTGGAGATTGTAACTCTCAGATGCACTGATCCTGCAGAGATCAGGAGAGGTAAATGTTATTTTGCTGCTGCATTCGAAAGGGTGGTTATATATGCCAGACCATCGGAACACTCCTCACAAATTGTTTTTGATATCATTGTGTTTGCACATGGTCTTTTGTGCATATGGTATGTATTTGCCTTGCATTGTACTGCATTGAAAAGAAACCATGTGTTGTTTCCTGTGATATTCTATAAATAAGTAATGTAAAATAGATACTTTTCAAATTAATATGGGTAAGGTATATGCAATCCACATTTAGAGAACTAAATAATAAATGTTTTTCTCTCTATAGGACATCATAATGAACACTCATTCACTTACACACAAACTAATGGTCATGTACAGCTACACTTACACACAAACTAATGGTCATGTACAGCTACACTTAAATTGGGAACAAAACTTTTAAGCTGTTCATTTAATGAGATACCAGTTTGCCAATCTACTACTGGTAAATCTAATCTTGAAAAACTCATTAATCAGTGATTGCGGGTTGTTTTGTTCTTTCTTAAACGTTGAGGTATCAGAGATGATGGTGAATGCTGAATGTGAGTTTGCTGCATGGGCTGGTTTGATCCATTAGTGAGTGGCAGCTGGGATCCACGCACTCTGGCCACTCTGCTCTGCTTTAATTGAAATTGGAAACTGAGCATGGGCCGTAATAACACTCCATCTAGCCCCCTTCCTGCAGCCACTGCTTTTCTCCGTTTCTTGTCACACTTAAAACGTGACGGTCTCCCGTGGACTGTTGGAGCCGATAATGGAGTGGCCATTCCATTTAACTCTTGAGTTCTCCTGCAACGTCAATAACCTCTGATGGTGTGTCCATTCACTCGTTGAGATCTCCTCGCTGCTGTAGAGAGGGATAGTCACAAACACACGTAAGCTCACAGTCCACAGTCTACAAAATTGTTACTCAGTGTTTGTGTAGAAACAAGGGTGAAAAATTATCATGTGAGAACGTGCTCTGAGAATGAGTAATGGAATAAACTCAGGTCGCCCCACTTCACACACTCGGTACTGATGAAAATATTAATATACCTCTTTGGAAAAAAATAGGAGTGGATGAGTACATTAAAGGAACATATTTCATTTTTGTGTTAACTTTCTAAGAAAGTGTAGGTGTTTTGAGCCAGCTAGTATTAGTAGCAGTTTGGGCCCCACTTCATTATTTAACCCATAAGGAGACAGGTCTCTGAGTCTGAGTGCTCAAATGACATGGGAGCCTCCCTCACCAAACAAATGCCCCCTGTGGCGAATTTGCATTATTCGACTTTAAACGGGCCCAAATGGTTTCTGTTGTGTGGAGTTCCGAGCCTGCGGTGCGGCCCTGAATGGCACACCTGTCTCCTGGCATATCCTTTTGAAATAATAAATGAGCAGTAATTGCCAGTGAGAGGGGCATTTCATACATCACTTTCTAACCTTGGAAGTGACACAAACTTTAGAAGGCCTACATTTATGCCTAGCTGAATGCATTTTAATGCCGACTAAAATGTGTTTTGGGCATTATTGTGCAGCAGATGTAAAAAAAAAAGGTAGGGACAGTGCTAATGGTTACAATCTTGGAAGTGCCATGGAAGTGTAAGATTGTTCCCTTTTCTCTCAAAATCTGATAGATTTATTCCCTTTATTCAAATGCTAATGCAGTCTGCAGGAGAAAAAGTGTGCATATATGTATATACTTTATATATTGGCAAATACAGTGTAACCCCTACTCAAAAAGTACAGCATATGCATCTACACCATATATATATATATATATATATATATATATATACATA
>JBBJLS010000039.1:7513165-7532289 GCA_037577275.1 Bryconaethiops microstoma | reverse complement strand
TATTTGGTGTGGGAGAAGAGGTACGCGGGGGGTTGGAAAAAGACGCTATGCATGGGCCCCCTCCACACACACACACACACACACACACATACACACACACACACACACACACACACACACACACACACACACTCCTAGCCTGTCTCCTCACCTTCTGTAATGAAGTTGAATCCTCACCCAGAATTAGCCTCCCATACAGAGAGGCAGTTCATTAAAGACAGGCGGGTGGATCAAACAGTCTTGCTTTATTTTCGCCTGGGTTTTTTGGAGCCCTGCCACGCACACATTAATTATGAGCACAGCTCTGTCTGCATTTGTCCTTCAGGAGCATTGTAGAGTCATAATGAACACTCTCCCTACCCATCCAACACACACACACACACACACACAAACACACACTCCACCATGTAGACCACACTGCCAGCTGCCTCGGTCTACAGCCCAACTCAGAACTTTCTCACTACATTTTACGTTCACTTTACTCAGGCAGGAAATGTTGCTTCTATTAAACAAATTGTTCACAGTCGTTCATTAGCATGCAGAGCAACATAATAATTAGCTGATTTACTCTAAAGCTGTGGTCACCTCACCAAAGCAGAGACTCTCTGGGTTTTACTGCCTGACATTTAACCGTCTTCTCTATAAAGAGAAACAGTATCAGTCGTCTTCTAATCAAAGTACTATGTTTTTAATTTAAAAGTATTAAAACTTTAAAAGTATTTTTTCCAGACTATCAATCACACATCCTTACACAAAAAAGGTATTACAGAAGGACAGAGATCTCTCTTAGACATGGTTTGGGATATGTTTGAAAGAGAGTGAAGCACAGAGCTTATGCTCCAATAACAGTGCCCCCCTCCCCCCATGTAAAACGGTCAAACCACATTCAAAGCATTCAATTGACTGCACATCAACATTTGATCTTTGTATTAATTCTTTTGTATTAATGCTAAAACAGTTCTTAAAATCTGTTGGGGAGTTCATGGAATAATCTTTGCCGTTGCTGTCCACACATAACTGGACAGAAGAGTTATTTATTGTGAATATAAATAAAACATTTAATTATTTATTAGTGTAATGCATGGCCTTGAATGGCACACTGCTTCAGCATATTAGACTTGGCGGATAAACAAACCAAATATCTGAACACACATGCCTCTTTCCCTCTATTAAGCTTGCAGAACCTGCCCAGTTCTACGCCTGCATTAGTCAATCTCAAAGCACATGTGAGCAGAAGACTTGAAAACCTGGAGCCTAGTCTCAATGAAACATTAAAGGGCCAGGAGGCTGATACCAGCTTCAGAGGAGTTTAAAGCTCCTCAAAATACATGTTCAAACAGCTCCCGAGAAACACCTGTCTCTAAAGTGCCTCTGCAAATCACACCAGCGCTGATTAGCAGGACAATGAGTGAAGGCCTTCAGCTTTAATAGCAGGGGGTTTGTCTGAACACAAACAAGATTAGTCTAAATCTATCCTTCTTCCATCCCCACAGTGAGTGGTTGTTCCTTGAGCAGATTCTGCGTGCAAGACTTTACTCTTACTGGCTAGGCTATAAGATCATTTAAAAACTACTGGTTTGTTTGGTAGATAAGAGATCATGAATTCTGCATCATTTGTTGTCTTTATTAAAGACAATGGTTTTGTTTTAGAATAATCATGTGATAAATAAGGTTGCATTGATGAGAGAAACACATTTTGTTCATTAATTGTGAAAATATTTGAGAAGGAAATAGTGAGAATGAAACAAAATGGCCTCACTGATGAAATGGTCAGTTTAATTTAATCTAAAATAATAGTTTTCAGGTGAGTGTCTGTAACCCATTACTCCACATAAATCGAGCACTGTAGTCTCCTTCTTGAGCTGGATCATCCCTGAGCCATACAACCTGCAATTTCAGCTGAAAAGTGCAAATGTACTGATATTTTTCAGATGGCTTTAATTGGCAAATAGTTTGTCAGAAATTAGTCCTTAAATTTTTAGGGACCATTGGTTCAAACAGTCAGTAAAATGTTAGTCATATGTCCAACTGCTTGTTCTGCCAGGAATTTCGAATGTGTTCCTCTGCAGGCAAATGAATGGGGTCTGCTGCGGCCTCTGTTGATGCCTGTTTCCGTAGAATTACAAACAGCCTTGCCTTAATGTCTCTATGAAGGCAGAGACAGTTAGCACACCACCTAGAATACATTAGCACAGCAGTGTGCTTTAATTCTCACCTTTACGTCGGTTCAGTTCAATTCAGTGGGGTTTTTTTTGTTTTGTTTTTTACAAAATACATTTTCCCTAAGCAGATCCTTTGATAAGCAAGCAGTGGCAAAAGCATGAAGAAGAAGCATTTGGAGAGCCAAGTCTCAAGACCATAGATGAGACAGATTCAACTGAGCCAAAACCACAAAAACTGCAAAAACCTGATCAGATATCGAAGGGGAAAATACTTAATCCAATCTGATTCTGTAACAGACCTCACTTGAAATATCACAGAATTGCTTTTAAAGTAAAGTAGGTTATGAGATAACAGTAGATACATTTCAACATAAAACAGTGAGTAGGTAAATAGCTACTTATACTACAGTTGAATTTCCTTTACTCTAAATAGTCAAACTTTGCAGTCATTTGCACTGAAAATGATACAGATGTGTACAACTTAAGCACTGATGTATGTCGCTCTAGATAAGAGCGTCTGCTAAATGCCGTAAACGTAATATTTCTGTAGCCGTAATATTTCTGTAGTTTGATAATAGCTTATTTTAAAGCCTTGTCATTTTTACAGAGAATAAAAAATAAAATAGGTTTTAATTGAAGATGATGCTACCAAAAAGATAAAAGGGGACGCAATCGTCCTCTTGTCTGTCATCTGGCAACATGTTAACTTTTAGTATAGTAGACCTCCTGTACTGTACTTTATTGTCACGGCTCTTCAGTGTGAAAAGTGAACGTCAGGAAACTACAGTCAATGTCAAAACGTTTTGTATTGAGAAAAACACAATATTTTTTGTGCTTTCAAGGCTCCAAAATAATATTTAGAGACTGCTTGTACCAATGCAAGACCACAGCCTAAACCTGAAATAGACATAGAATTTCACACAAGAAAAAAAATTACATCCCAGACTGAAGCCATGATTATGTCTCTCACAAAGCTCGGCTGAAGTGAATCAGTAATGCTGATGTTTTACACAAGAAGTCGACAACCATGGCGACATCTCCAAAGCTTTTGCAGAAGCAGTGACAAATTTACGCAGTCTTGAAAAGATCACACTTGAGAGCGACACTTTGTGTGTACCTTACTGGAGCTGCGTGGCTACCTCAGAGTGTCAGAGGCCCACACAAACACACTTCACTGGAACGGTAACCCGCTCTAACAATGCCTCATTTTAACACCTCGCCTATCTCTTCTAACAGAGCGGCCTCTCACTCACTGGCTCACTCTGCCTCTCTTACTGTAAAGGCCGCGCTCCGCTGGGGCCTGCCGCTCTAATTAAAAGCAGGGTCTGGTGGATAGATGCTGTCTGTGCCCTGGTGGGGGTGGGGGAGCGAGTGGGGGTGCTTGGTTGAGCAGCAGAGAGAAGCTAACATAGACGAGCCAGAGCAACTTTCGTTTGGCATTTTCCTGCTTCCCGTATCTGAACTCTCAACTTCTGAAGAGTGTTTAGCATTGTCAGAGCAGCACCCGTTTCCTTTGCCCCTTTCCACGGCGGTGTGTTCGTAGGGTTTGTGGAATATGTATGTATATATAAGTCTATCTGTGCCTCTGGATCTTCAAATTAAACATAGGGACAGGGGGCCGGAAAATGAAAATGTAAATCTGGCAGAGTGGAGGCACGTTGGAGAGAGAGAGAGAGAGAGAGAGAGAGACATAGAAAAATCTGCTTTCTGTTCTGTTTGTGACCTTGATCGTTTCTGCTTCTCATCTAATAAGCTTAAACAAACTGTGGAAAAATTTGTGTTGTCTCTTTCTGTGCACCATCGAACATCTAGTTAACTCTCCAAGGTTACATTCTCTACCCCCTCACCTCTTTTTGGAGCAAGTGAATCGAGAAATGACAGGAGGCATAGATGGAGGCATTATCCTTGGAAGAGGAATCTTTTGAACTTTTGACTACATTGTAGAATTTACCCTCTTGTGTAAAACCCGGCTGGAACAAATTCTCCCACGTTGCTCTAGATTTAGGGGAGGGTTTTTTAGTGGTGGTGGTTTGGGGGGGTTGCTTGCCTCAGACCTGTTTTCATTGCTTTTGCAATGTGCTAGTCCCACTGAAGAAGGGGATTAAAAACATGTGATCGTTTTAATTAGATCATTAGCCAAGAATTAACATCTAGATTTGTATCCTCACTAACAAGAAAAAAAAAAATACAGAGTGTGTGCCAAGTCAGATTTCTGGGGTTGTGTGAGATGTTTTTACCCCTTGTTTACTTTTTTTGGTACTCTCCTTGTCTTGGAGTGACTGCTCTGTTGCATTAATTCTAAGGAAAGGTAGAAATACTTAAATCTATTCTGTGTGTTCTTTCTCCGTCTTTCTTACAGGCTCTTTGGTACGACGGGGAACTGTGCAGCCTGCAGTAAACTGATCCCTGCCTTTGAAATGGTGATGAGGGCCAGAGATAATGTTTACCATTTGGACTGTTTTGCCTGTCAGCTTTGTAACCAGAGGTAAGCAGTGAAAGCGATCACTCCTGGGTTTGCTAGATTGCCTTTCTTACAAACCTGTAGACACTGAAGAAAAAGCTATTAGCTCAAACAGAAGCCCCCTTCAAACAGACACTCACGCACGCACATAACCACACACATTCACGTACCCACATACATCGTTCTCAGTCACTGCCTAATTGATTGCTCTGTCACCACACACCATTTGGCATTAAATAAGCAATTCTGTATTACTTTTAAGACCATGAGTGGTGTAAGTTTTTTGCTCATCTGTGTTCGTGGCTAGAAGCAGGATTATATGCTTGAGAGGAGCAAAATTAGCTGAGGCGTCCAAGGTGATGCTCTCGCCAGTCCAATACCAGTACCAAGCGCTATCAAACCACAGACGCTTTATAGAAGGCAGTCGAACAGAAAGCCCCCAAACGCAAGATGCATCCAAGCTGAGCACCTCACTGCTGTGAGTCTCGTTTGAGGAATTAGGCGTTTGGCAGAGTGAAGTTTTTCAAGGATCATCCCTTCGAAAACATTCCTGGGATGCACAGGAGTGTGACAGTGCTTTAGATGCTGCAGACTGTGACCACCTACTAAACATTGCCTTTATAGGGTTATTTCTAAACCCTGGATGCACACACACAGCAAACACAGCATACTAAACACAACTAGCTGTGTGTTTTCAAATCATAAGGAATGGGGACGTTTTATCGATAAATAAGTATCTGACAGATATCAACATAACTATAATTTACAGTTAATGTCATTTTGACTTTAATAGTGCACTAATATTTCATTGGGTTATTTTCTGCGGAGCAAATTATTGCTGAAGTTCTGTAAAGCTTTTTGTTATGAAATAATGCATTTGTGGGCGGTCAATTCATAGTCATTGGGATACCACCTACCAGGCTGCTCCAGGCTCATGCCAATCAATAGCACATGATAAGATTTAACACTGCACTCAAAGCATCGTGGGCACAAGTACCACAAGCCAACACAGATAAACATGGAGCCACCCTTTGAGGAAAGGTTTGCTGACGGCAGTGCTGTAGCTCTGGGGCGGCTGCCTGGCATGCGGAGCATGGCTCCTTTCTGCCATGCAGTGCCATACTCCTGGCGCCTCTGCCAGCCCAACACATTAGTGTGTCACTGATTGATAAGCGGGATGCCACGGGCCTGGCTCTTATCACGAACCCCTGCCACTGTCTGTTCAGCCTTTGCAGGCTTTCATATGCAAACACGTCAATGGGAAAAATGCAGTCCACGCATGCAGGGGTTTAGCTTTTTAATTGCCAAAAATTTTTGAGAAAATAAAGTTTAGAGAGGCGTTTTATACATTGGCACGGAGCCAAGCTTTGGAAAAAAAAATAAATAAAAAAAGCATGCCCAATGGCATGGTTTCCTTGGAAACCGGCGTGTTGATTTTGCCAGTCAAAGGGAGAAAATGGTGGCATTACTTTCATTGGGTGCCAGTCCTGTCATTGGCACTTTTTGTTTTGAAAATGCTGCCCCCCCCCTCCCCCTCCCCCCCCAAAAAGCTGCTTTTATTTGAAGCCGTACCTTCATGCCCACATCACAGGGGGAGTTTGAATCGACCGCTGGAACAATAGCATTCCTAATGCAGACAGCCCTGCAGAGCCAGAGAGTTCACAGCTGAGGCAGAAAGCGTCCAGTGTGATGAGATAGAAGTGAAAAGGAACTGCGAGTGACTTTAGAAGCCCACGTTGAGCCTTGCAAGAGTGGCTTTGCGAGAACTCTCCACATAAAAATGTCAAAAGCGATCCTAAAGTCGTAATGGTGTTTTTTTTTTCGCTGGGTTAACTGCTGTGCTGTGTTTTGTGTTGGCTTGCAGGTTTTGCGTAGGCGACAAGTTTTTCCTCAAGAACAACATGATTCTGTGTCAGATGGACTATGAGGAGGGCCAGCTCAACGGGAGCTTTGAGACGCAGGTTCAATAGCTGGGCCCAACGGAGGCAGCAGCAGCCCTCAACACACAGAGACACACACTTTTGACACACACTCCACACACACACACACACACACACACACACACACACACACTTACACTCATGCATACATGTGATGGATGTTCTGCTGCAACCAGCGAGAGAAGCGTCTGTCTGCTTGCCTGCAATACTTTTTACAGTAAAAGCCCTATTGGTCCTGAAGGACTCTATTGTAAATGTACAACTTTTTGGCCCTTCCCACCTCTTCCCAACACTGAGCAGTTACAAGTTTCAATGTACAGTTGTGCCTGCTTTAGCTGAGCACTGTATTGCCTGTATGTTTTTGTGATGTTTGTTTCAGGTTTGTTTTCATTTTTTTTCCTTTATTCCTCTCTCCTCCCTTTTGGGTGGTACTACGGCTCTTTAAAGGGTAATGTACAGTCTGTTTTTTCTGTATATATAAACTGGAACATTTATTTTATGAAATTGTAATGCAATTTTATTACTAGTGTGAATTAAAAACAAAAGATTCTTAAATGTTCATACTTGAATTTGTTTTGGTTTTGTGCTCCCCGAACCGAAGTTTCATTCCAAGAGACGGGCCCATGTGTCCATATTCCATATTTGTAATTGTGGATCTCACTTAAAAATCTTAAAAAGCAGTGAAAAGCATTTTTTGGGTGGAGAAAGCATCTTTAAACAAAAGGGAATAAAACAACAACAGATTTTGAGTGTGGATTGGGAGAGGCATGCTTTAAGATTAATTAAATAAGGTTTTATTTAGAATAAAGTAATGACTTCAAATCTCCAACTGTTGTTGTGGTAATAAGAGCAGCAGGTGCCGCGAATGAAACGCAGCCTGGGCTTTCAGATGAGGCCGGAGCGCTGCTTTTGGTGAGTCACACATCATTCTAATTGCCATCTGATTATGAGCGTGATTTGGCTCGGAAATAAACATGCCTCCGCATTAGAGATTTGATTCGAATCAAATATCTGTATGCTTGAGTTTATTTAAACTACTGATGAATTTGTGTCGACCATCTGCCTTAATGCTGCCAATAAGACTATAACTAACATGTCAAGAATTGATAAATGACTGCTGGCAATAAGACAATGAAGTACTAATGTCAAACAAAAGATTTTTTTGGACAATTACGCATTCCATTCAGTCACGCTAGTCATTTAATTTATCTAAACATATGTCCTTCTTACAGGCCCCTATTGAAAACTGCTCTGACTGTTCCAGGGGGTAAAACATATCAAAGAGTGTGAAGTTCAACTTTTGACACAAACACAATGGTTTGATATACAGTACCCATTCTGTTCTAAAGTTCCGCTTGGTGTTAAAAGCATTTTCGTTTGGGAATTAAGAGTTAAACCTCCCTCTTCCAAAGCAGAGCCGTCTGAATAGCTTTCATCTACAAAGAAAGTGCAATTAAAGGATTGCGACTGAGGTGACACAATCTTTTGTCACATTACTTTTGATTTTCATCTGTTGGTGGTAATTCTTGTTTCTATGCACAGGGAGCCACAGGAGAGCTGCTTTGCCAAGGCTCTGCCATTTAAAGCAATTAGTTTCATTCATTGTGAGGGAGGAATGGGGAGCAAATCAGTTGGGGTCTTTGAGCATATTGAAATTTCATTTACAGATGTCCAATACTTAGTTAACGAACACAATATAAAGCAAACTCTTCGCCATAGTTTTTTCTAAATGGAGGCCTTTTCATGCTATTCATGGAGAAAACTTTTACCAGTCTCCCAAAGAGCTTTCAAAGCTACTTCAGACTTGAAAGGACATAGAGTAATTAAAAAGAACAAACACGAACTTCAAGCCGGAATGCTTTTTTTTTTCGCTCCTTGGAAATGTTGGTCTTAAAGTTAAAGCTGAAAATGAAAGACAATCTGTTCATTTTCTACTTTAGGCCTGCATTTATAGTCCTATTCAAAAGTTATTGTCATCCAAGAGCAGTTGCGCTCTATAATCTGTGGTGCTTTGCCAGGAGTTGTCTAGGTAAATGACATCACACAGGAAAGTGCCGTCACACAGATGGACTACTACCCTGATTCGGTAAAACGAATGAAAACAAAGAAATGTCTTTACTTTGTAGGAAAACTGGAGAAAAACCTACAATGTCAGGACCCTCAAAATGAACGTGACTTTGTAATTTACTTTCTGCAATTTTTTTTTTTTTTTTTTTGACTGAAAGGTCTTTCTGGTCAGTGGAGTGAAGGGCTTGGGTTGTTTAAAGACTGTGAAGCAGTTGTCTTGAAAACTAGAAGACCTATAACAAGTCACTGAACACTGTTTCTCAGCATTATGTAGGTCCTCACTGTGCTTTGGCACACTTTCCCAACATTTTTAATGATTTAAAGGAACTAATTTCCACATATTCTTCACAGCTGTCCACAGGCCAGTTTTACAGGCTGGATTTTCCCCCTCCACACACTTTCCAACGTGGCACCACAACATCTAAGCATGTTTTAAACTGTGTCTGAATTTCACACTATGAACTGTGCGGCATCTTGCATTGTCATATTTGAAATATCCATGCTGTAGTTTTCCTTTTTTATTAACATGTGATTGTAGGATAAACACATCAAAAACAGCTCCTAAATTTTAGTGTGCAATTCTGTTTGGACTGCTAGACTTTTTTTGGACTATTTTAGTAGGCAGCAGCAGCAAGTGCTGTAAAAGTTAAAGAACTTTTATGTGTCTGAGCCAAAACAATCTGTGTAGTATGCAATCAGAGCTCTGTAAAATCAAAATTTTTTTATTCTTAGAGCTTAAAAACTGAACACAAAAACATTGTTGCACCTCTATTGTGTTTCAATGTTTTGCATCAAAAACCACAATACATGTTATTACGCTCTTAATAGAAATACAACAACATTTAGATATAGCCCTATATGGCCTATACAACATGCATCACCCTGTCTGTTCATAATACATAACCTTTCACAGGGTAGGCTTTTTTATATACACTCTAAACCAAGAACTGCCAATCAACACAAACTAAAGGCCTGGACTCTAATTGCAGCAATCAATGCAATCCTAATAAAAGTGCTGATTTTCACAGGTGCACTCACCGAGCTCAGAGTGAGACTGGAACAGGCTCTGAGGGTGGTGGGCTAAAGCAGCCAAACAAACGGCAAATCACCATAAAACTTTTAATGTCCTTCCACACCTGCATCAGCAGGGCTTTAGAAGCGCACATGGCCAACATATGGAAACTGACCTTTTTGCTTTTCAGCACAGTTCACAAACACATACACACACACACACACACACACATTCTAATTTCCCCTTAAAATTATAGGGAGTGTATCCACGCTTCAGGGCAAGGCGAACGTTCTGCAAACATTTTCCAGCAGAGAAGCAGGCTGGTGACATCATTTGCTAACAAATAAATCAAGTGTACAATGTGCATTAATTAGAAATTCATTAAAAATTCAAACTCACCGGCAGGTGTGCAAATAAAGGATTAGCGAGACAGCAATTACACCACGTAAGAGTACATTTTAATTGCAGCTCCTGGATTGATTTACACAGAGAGACAATCAGGCTCTGTGCAAGACAGCTGATTGCTCATTTTCTGGAAAAATAATGAGGAAAAGACCAGGCAACACACAATCACACTTCCCAGCTGCAGCCATGCCTCCTGCTGAAACACACACACATGCACATACACCGCACCACGTCTGGGCTGCTGCTCCATGTACAGCACCTAAGGGTGACATAAAGGTGGTCAGTCTAGCAGTTACTGCTGAATAGTCATGTGCATTTTCTTCTTTTACCCTGGAGGCTAATGAACCTATCATTAGTCTCATATCATAAGTAGCACTCGGTTAAGTACTGTTTTAATTAATGTTGGCATGAAGAATACCCCCCCCCCCCACACACACACACACATACACACACACGTGTATAGTTTAATTGCTGCATTTAACAAACTCAAATCCTGGCCTTTGCCAACATTTTGGCACATTTGGCACAAATTGTACACTAAAAATGCTGAAAACTATCATACTGAAGTTCTTCGATGTGTTAACTTATGTGTTTTGACCTGAGGTGTTCAAAGTTTTCTTTACAATTCAGACTTCATCTGTTTAATTGTAACCTTAAGGAAATACTGCACTTCAGTTCTGCAAGTAATTTAATTTTGTTTCTAGACAGTAATTTTGCTGCATTTTCCAGAACTTACAAAAGAACAGAAAAACTCATTTTACTCATACTTAAAATTTATAATAGAAACAACTGTGCAGCTGAATTCAGCCCAATAAAATCACTGGCGTTTTGTGAGAAACACATCACGTGACTCAAAACTCACTTAAAGAAGCCACTGGACTCTTTCTGCTAAAAGCAACATTTGAGTTCTGTTCTTTGATTGGTTCCTGGTATAGAGTGTAATTAAAAAGGAAAATTGTAATTGTAATCAATTGTATGACAGATGCAGTGAATAGGGATTATGCTGAAAAAGACTCCTTATTATGACAATTGCAACAATAAAAAAGACACATTTTCCTTCCCCAATCATTTCGCCTCCCACTGTGTCAACACCAGCCATCTGTAGCCAACTGATGTAGATATGATTACAGTAAAACTAGCAAAGACTGACTATGGCAAAGAAGCAGGTATGCAGTGTAAGTCTATTTGGACACAATATAACTGATCTAGTAAGATTCTTAACTGACAATACATAACACAGCAGTTTGATTAGGACACTAGCTTTAGGCAAAGTCATCAAAATAAGATGGTGAAATGCATGTTCAAAGGAACATACCCTAAGTGATCTTCACCAACTTCCATTGGCTTTAAAGCAGGGCAACCCAAGCAAAAAAAGGGCCATGTTCCACCTCTCCTAAGAGGCAGGCTGCAGGAGACCTGAAAGAAATGTCTGCGGAAGCATAAACTTGCCCTAACAGCATTTTGCTCATTCTGTGATCTCATTCTTAAATTAAACCAATTTGCCTAGAAATTGGTTTTAAGGTCTACACAGAGTGTTCTGTGCATTAGACCTCACTACACACACACACACACACACACACACACACACACACACACACACTTGCACATACACACATGCTTATACTTTCATAGTCACATCCCTCCCCACTGGCCCCCCTTCTCCTCCCTGTTCCCTCACTGCAAATCATGTTTGACTTTGAAGTGCTAATTTTGGAAGTTTAGCCAATTTTTATTTGCTGCTTTGAAATGTATCCTCTAAGCTGCTGCACCAGCAATGAAATATACAGAGCCTGCACAATGAGGGATAAGTGGCCAAAATGAGAAGCGCCTGCTACTCTCCCTCCACATTATATAACTGTGAATAATCTGCACATGGCACTTTTCCTATGGCGTTTACTGGCTCAATTTATTTTCACTAACATTATGCAGGGCTCCTACACCAACCCCCAGCACCCCCTCCAACACACACACACACACAGACACACACACACACACACACACATACACACACACACACAGACAGACACAACCTCTCTTTTTTCCAATCTGTTTGCCTTTCAAGCTTGGTGGGCACTATTTAGAATGCTGATGACAAGTAAAAATGGGTTTTTATGAGGGAAACCATACCCCCTCCCAAATTTTTTTCAAAGCAAGAGGGGAGAAAAGGCTACATGTAGGCAATTCGCAGTGACAATACAGCAAATTTTCAATCCTGTTGGACAAAGATCCTGCTCTTGCAGACGTCTTAAACCAAAATCCAATAATGAAATGCTTATGAATGGCAGGGCCCTATCAGTAGACCCACTAGACAAACAATGCAATGAAATTATTGTTTTTGTATTCCCGGCAAATGAGCTCAACAGAATAATATGATACAGCTGTAAGTGGGAGACAATTTGTCTCAAAGACGGCAGTGGGAACCCTTGTGCAGGGGGGGCCAGGAGACAGGTAAGGCCTATTTATTTGTGGACACTGAGGTGTGCACGTTTTCCAGTGGGGGGGAAACAGTAGCATTGTGGCTAGAAAATGTCATTATAGCAGTCAGCCTTGGATTGAAGAAGGCCTCAGATCAGGACAATGAGAATAGGCTGCCGTAATGGAGAGGAGCCTTGAATTCCACCTCATACAGAGTTCTAATGGATGCAGGGATGACCTCAATCAAAAACCCCCTCTTTTATCCTTTTCCCAGCAGAAGATGACACAATTATATGTTAAAATAAGTTGATCAGATTGGCTCACAAAAGCCTGTACACCCACACTTCCCCCAACCCCAACATACAGAAACCAATAATAATGATACACGAGGCAAAAAGCCTAGAGAGAGAAAAGATTTGGAATTTACTCCCCCCAGCCACCCTCTATGATCCCAAACACCCACTCCCTAGCCCCATCCCTGCTTTTGCCACGGCCCTGGACTTGGCAATAAATTGCTTTGGTAATCAGCTTTTTGAAAAGCTTATTTACTGCTTGTTCCCTGTTTATTGTGCTCCTCCGAATGAAATATAAAATTGGATTTCATTAGATGTGCAATTTTCTCTTCTCTCGTAAAGAAAAGGGAAAAGAGAGAGAGAGAGAGGGAGAGAAAATCACCTTGTTGGATATAGAGAGTGGATTCAGGGCGCAGTGTATATATTACCGTTGATTGAGTTTCTCTCTGGGCTGATGCAGTTCCTCTCCTGCTCTAACTACTGATAGAATCCCGAGTGCAACGTGAGCCATTGCTCTGAAAGCGAGGCCTCAGTGAGACATTACATCCACTCATCCAATAATATACTCCCTGTGTAGCCGGCAAATGACTGTGTGCCACAATGGTGACGTCAAAAATGCTAGCTGTTCGTCAGAAATGGTTACAGAAGCCCAAATCCATTCGCTGGTGACAGTGTTGTCCAAATAATGATTCAAGTAAAAGTAAAACCTGAGTAAGAGCAAAACAGCATCAGGTCAAAAAAATCCTCAGGCGTTACCTTTAGGACGGCAGCCTCTATCGGCCCAGGAGCTGAAGTTAGCTGAATGCCGTTCCTCTCCTTTTGAAATCCTTTTGGTCTACAATAAAATGTTCAAACCTGAAAATGAGGGGTCAAGGCAACTGGAAAGCAATAAAATAAAACTGAACCCAAAAAGGAAACAATATGCTTGATAAATACCTAAAACAGAAGTGAAAGTATAATGAAAGTAAGAAGTTTGTTTTCCTCAAGTACAAATGTTTTTTTTGTCCCTTTGTCGTATTCATACACAGTTTTAAAAATACAGTTACCACAAGGGGTTCATCGGGCGATTCTGTAGAGCGGCGGTCCCCAACCTTTTTTGCGCCACGGACCAGTTTCTTGTAAAACAATATTTTCACGGACTGGTATAATACAACTAAAAAAGTGCATAAAAATACAAAGAAGCTCCCCAAAGATGTTTGTTTTTTGCTCATTTTTGCTAGCTCAATTTCTGATGTCCCATATCACATGACCAAGACAAGGGTCTTTCAGATTCTGATAAAATATTTTTTATTCTGTCTTTCTGTGCGGCCCGGTACCAAATGACTCACAGACCCATACCAGTCCGTGGCCCAGTGGTTGGGGACCTCTGCTGTAGAGGAATCAGTTTGGTTTGAAATGTGCGAGTAATAAAGACTGTAAAGGTTGTAAAGTAATTTTCTATACCAATTTATTGCTAGAGTCACATTCACATACAGGAACAGTCTATCAAGGTCTCTGGATGCGTGTAATTTTGGAGGCACTCAAACAACAACAAAAACAGTAAATAATAATAATAATATTAATAATAATAATAATAATAATAATAATAACAATAATAATAATAATAATAATAATAATAATAATAAATGCACTATTTCAACTCAAAATTCACTTGATCTAGGTCATGAGAATCAGTAAAATAAAAACAAATTCTACTTCTTCTACTCTGGAATTGTGCAAAGATGAGTGTATCATATTGTCAAACCCACTGATGACTACATCACTGAGCCAGCTTTTGTTCTTGTCTTTTGATTTCATTATTCCCCACAACTGTGTTCCCCTGTGTCTAAGCACTTCAGCCTGACCCGGAATTGTCTGATTATCCTTGTCTTGTTCTTCATTTTTTGAATTTTACCATGCTTTCCTTTCTCATCTTTTTCAGAGCTTTCATGGACTTTTCATGGACGTTTCTGTGTTTTTCTGACACCCGACTGGACTTGGCTTGTTTTTGGATAGAAGGTTATTTTCTATCATCAAGTGTTTGCACCTTCTTCCATCCCATGTAGCGCCAGCATGACAACTTAACAAAATGATAGAAAATCCACCTATAGTAAAGCATTTTGAAGCGCTAAGTGTTCACCCAAGGTATACAACTTTCATTGTTTTAGACTCCAAGTTCTGTCTTTTCTTCTTGACAGGTGGATGTACAGACAGACAGATAGAACACTAAATAACCAGTAGGCATGATGGTGAACGGACAACAACTTCCTGGTTGAGCTGTCAGGCGCATCAGGTGCAGTGTGACAGTACCCCTGCCTCCAGGGCTGTCACCTGAAAGGGGAACACGGGAGGCCCAGTGCTACTCACCCTAGGGGCCACCCTCCCAGTCTCCCCCACTGCACATCGGATGGGTCTGAGGCTGCCCTGCACCTCGAGGGCCCTGCTCACGGGGGTTGACTGGGACGGATTCAGGCAACAACAAATCAAAGTAACAAGTATCAAGTGCAAAAGTATCAAGTAGCAGCAACAGGATTAAAAAAATGTACAGAATATAAATGAATACTGCGTATTTACAGTAGCACTTGGGGTGTATGTGTGTGATGTACAGTTTATTATTCAGTACTGATTTAGGAATCTAGTAGTGAAGGCCCATATGCTGCAAATCCTTATTATCCAGGGAGAAAATATTGGTGAACAAAATGGACGAGATAGGCTGGCTGGCTAGCACTAGCTTTTAGCCTATAATGCACCCCAATAACATCCTGCACTTCTGCTTCCTCACAGACCACTTGTGCAATGTCCAGTCCCCAACAATGTCGGAGGGCCTGGTACCTGCAGCAAGCCGAGGTCACTGAGCTTTTCCAGTAGTCCAGTAGGGGCTGGGACAGCCTAAGTTCAATACTCCGGGACTGGGATGGCCAAGGCCTTGGTGTATGAGACACAACTGCGGCAAAAGTATGTGAACGTCCTCCTGATAACTGATTTCAGGTGTTATAGCCACACCAAGTGCTAAAAGGTATATAAAATATGCAAAATATAGATATGCAGTTTTCATAGACAAACACTGTTAGTAGAATGGGTCATACTGAAGAGCTTAGTGACAGTAAACATGGCGCTGACCTAGGATGCCACCTGTATCACAAGTCAGTTTGTAAAATTTCGGCCCTGCTAGATCTTCCCCGGTCAACCATAAGTGCTATTATTGGCAATCTAGTAACAACAACAGCTCAGTCACAAACTCACAGATTGCATCTATCGAGTGCTGAAGCATGTAACATGTTAAATAACGACTATCCTTTGTTGCATAATTTACTACAAAGTGCATCTAGAAGGAATATTAGCACATCACTGGATGGGAGCAGTGAAAACGTGTTCTCTGGAATGATGAATCACGCTACAGGATCTGGCAGACTAATTAAGAAATCTGGGCATGCAATAAAGCCTCAAAATCTGCAGGTGGTGTAAGCAAATTTTCCTGTAATAATGTCTAGAAATCTCATGTACACTGCAAAAACAATCCTATTTATGCTTATTTCACAAAATCTTATTAAATAAATAAATCATTTCACTTCTTATTTGCAGATTTATTTACTTAATATTAACATTCACATCTCATGTTCAATTGTGTCGAATTGTCACGACACTGTTTCGTGCAGGGCTAACATTATACACCACTTCAGCACTATTATACTATAACCAGTTGCAGTCTACTTCTGCCAAAGCCACTTGACTACTGCACTTGACCAAGCTTGCTGGGATGCGTAGGCAATTTCAGTGAGGTTGCCTGTCTCATGATGTCAATTAATTGTGCCAGGGCAATACATGGGCTACTTAGAGGAATCTTTTCACTGATTTTCCATCAAGGTTTTGTTAAAATTTGAACAAATTCATGCAAAGTGGTTTGATGTGAAATGTTCCATGCTAGAGAGTAATTCTGAATTCTTCAGACCAGAAACGGAATCACACATTAAGTGTTTAATGTCTTTAAAAGCTCACCCACAGTAAGTAATAAAATAAAATGAGTATAAATATGTTACAGAAGCTTGTTATATGCTTTTAAAGGCATTCATGGCAGAGAAATACATGAAGGACACTGGACCCTGGACTTATCTTGTCAGATTCACCTCTATTGTTCCACTAGCAACATTACCCTTAAATCTCAGATGACACATGTTCATTTTATAATCATTTTTAATAGTAGATAAAATGGCTGTATTTCTTCTTTAAACGTTGTAATTGGTTGCAGTGGTTCCATTCCCCGCCACTGTGAATGAGTTTCTTTTCAATGCACATTTTACAGCAGACCCCCAATAATGTAATTTTTAGTATGCAGTTTCATGCAGTATCATGAAGTCCTAATCCCAAAATGATCCAGAACAGGCCACGTTAGCCTATTAGTCGACAAGCAGAAACATTTGGCTGTAGAAGAGAACAGCAGTATAAGTAGCAGAAACACCAGTGAAGTGAAGGAACACAGTTTCGTGATTCTAAATGCAGCCATCCTTTTTAAAACAGCACCATCTGCAGGGTGTACGCAGCCTCTGGGCTCAACCAGAGTGGGGAGAGAGCAAGGGAGGTGAAAGGAGACCTGATCTGGAGAATAGTGAGAAGGATCACTAACACCTGGATTGCACATGTACGTGCAATTATCGCCGTCATATGAAAACCTTTTGTGTTGTTTTTCATACTACTTTTTTGACCAAGCCTGTAGTCTTGTTCCATGAACAGCTCAGAGCGAACAGGCACATTGAAAAGATTTAAAAAGATAAAATAAAGTGTTGTTATATCAATGTACATTAAAAATGTTCTTTTCTTTCCTCTAAAGTTTCCATTTAGAAGATACAGGGTTTTGTTATGACGGAGGTGTATACAGTATGCATACCTAAACATAAACACGTCATGGCTTATATCACACAGTGTCATGAGTTGTCACGACAGATTGTGTCCATTAATATAACAGCATTATGGTAATATAGTACAGTAATAGTACCATGGTTCAAGTGTTTAAAGATATTTATATGAATGCATGTCGGTTTATAGGGATCATAGGTATATGTGAGTACAGGCATATATGTGCTGTGTTTGTGTGTTTGTAAGATATTATTGCTGTCATAAGAAAACAATGTCTTGTTAAAGCATTTTTTTATTTATTTGAAAACAGCAGCTGCGCTTCTGTGAAAATTTCTTGATGTATTTATGGCAACAGATCCTAAAAACATTTCCTGTTTTAAATGTAACATTATATAAAGTTTATTGTACTTCAGTGTACACCTATGTTTGTGTGTGTGAAACCAAGCAATAGCTGACAAGGCCACCATGACCGTAGCGCAGGGCCCCATCGTCTTGGTGTCACAGGCCCACACAGCTGCTCTTTTTACAACGCCCTTCCGTCTCTCTCTCACCCAGCCTGGGCCTCCTGCCCACATTCATTCCTTCAGTCTTTATAATCCTTTAAACACACTTCATGGCACTTTCCCGGAAATTTAATTACCTTTACAAGGTGACAAAACTTTTTGTTTGGTTACCTGCACCGCAATATGTTGCAATATCCTGCTTAGCTAGGCCATGTTCCAAGACCAGCAAGCATGCTGATGGATCCTGTTGAACTGTTTGGTATCTCTAAGGGATGGTCAACGTCAAAGCTTTAGCAGATCATCCACTCTGCAATTCCAGGACCACAGAGAATCTCCAGGGTGTCAACCAATCCTGACTGATAGCTTGGTCACTTAAATGCCCAGTTATAGGCGAAAAATACAACCATTCACTGAAATGTTGTTTATAAAATCAAAGTGGTTCTTCAACAGAATTGGTTCAAAGAGCCCTTTGTGGGACCTTTCCATCAAGATCAAGATACAGAGAAGTAAGTACTGACCAGTTCAAACACTGTGCTGCTGTTAGCATCATCCACCCAGCTTAATGGGTGTCTGTGAACATTGGGAAAACGATGCAAACATAGCCAGAAAGTAGGCCCCGTATTTCTTAGGCGATTTTGCTGTGAAACCAGGCCTGCCACCCAGGAAGGTCAAGACACGGCATGTCTGGGTCAGAAGTCAGAGGCCAAAACCTGTTATACAGTAATCAATAAGTAGGAAACATTGATACTCTTTTGCTCATCTCAGTATCAACTATCTGCAGCATTTTTTAGATATTCCTCAAGTTTAAATTTTCCATACTGTTTTTCCCCTCTCTTTCTCCACTGAAACGCAGCTCCTCAAAAAGCTTGACACACACGTGACATCAGAACTCTGCTGACAGGTGCCCATGCTCTTGCTATCAGTAAACTTAGGGGGTTAATTATAAAAAACATAATAAAAAAAAAAATATATATATATATATATACATATATCTACATACATATGTACATATATATATATATATATATATATATAT
>JBBJLS010000039.1:7437838-7452356 GCA_037577275.1 Bryconaethiops microstoma | reverse complement strand
CACTTAGTATATGATTATTATATGATAATTATACCACTATCATACAATATATAACCAGCTTCATCACAAAAACTGTATGTGCAGGAAAAACTAAATACAGGTTTGAAATCAGCCTGAAAAACACTACAAAACCCACATAAACTTATCTCCGATGATTTTGACCTGTTGACCTGTGTTATAGCTTGTAAAATGGAAACATAAGAAAACACCCACTCTTAACTGTGATTCCTACTCGGAAAGGTACGATTCTGTACAAGTTCAGAACATAATAAAGTACCTCTTTTCTACTTTTAAATGAGAATTTGAATCAATACTGTCTTACTCAGGCGAACACAACTTAATTAAATCAGTACATCAATACACCCCCAGACTGCTCATGTTATGGTCAGAATGTGAATGGGATACTATAAACTGGTTAAAGGCTCATTTTTATATCGTAGCGCTTCTGCAATTAAATATCAGTATTATAATGACAATATGTTGTGTAGTATTAATACACATTACCTAAACAAACATTTTTACAGTAACGCTAAAATACCGCAGGTCATTTTCTTCCAAAATGGACTGAGAATTCTTAATGGTCGATGCTAAGAATTAGTGTGTTCACTGTTCCTGAGATGAAGAACATGTCCTCTCCTGAAGACCTCTTGTCTCAGTGGTCATACCTGTGACGCAGGTTCTGTCCTCCTCTGACCCCAAAAGGCATTAACCCCCACAAACGTCCAGGTCTGACTATATGCGTCATAGGATGGTTGCCAGGCATGCATTAGCTTAGAAAAAGCATTGATTACTTTGATCTGTGCATCTTATGGAGAATCTCATGTAGTCTGTTTGCCAATGACAGCT
Organism: Bryconaethiops microstoma; assembly: GCA_037577275.1. Classification (NCBI taxonomy): domain Eukaryota; kingdom Metazoa; phylum Chordata; class Actinopteri; order Characiformes; family Alestidae; genus Bryconaethiops; species Bryconaethiops microstoma. The sequence continues at coordinate 7,451,510 of JBBJLS010000039.1, read as the reverse complement.
TTTTGTTGTCTATTTAGCAGCCAGGTCTACTGGAAATCCACCAAATGAGCTCCTAACAAAGGAAGCCTTTGAAGTATTTCTCATTGTTTTGTTTTTGTTGCTGTTTTTTTGGCTCCTGCACATTTATTTGTTTTTATGTCTTGCTCTTCTCAGAGCTATCACCAGACACAGAAGTTCCTTTATTGTGTGAGAACCATACTGGCCTGTTTATGTGGCTTAACCATCACTTTAATTGATTGCTCTTGGCAAAAAAAGGCCCACTAATGGAGCCAGTGCAGCAGGTCTGAAAGGAGGTTGTGTAACTATGAGGCTTTTTCAGCATCCCAATCAGAACACTAATGAGATCGCTTGACATTTATTTGGATAATTCGCATTGCAATTAGCAGAAATATGAAGGGCTTATATAGGCTCAGTTTTTAATGGTATCTCTGGTAAACATCTTGGCTCCCGATGTGCACATTTCAAAGTTGCTGATTTGACACAATCTAGACATGCTGCTTACCTGCCGGGCCCGTCTGCAAATGACCAAGTGTCTATGGAAGAAAACCACCACCCTCATACACATGCAAATGTTCATACCTTTAATTCCAAATAGACACCCGAGCTACACTCTGAGCTACAAACCGGACAGGAACCAGAGGGCCCAAATAATTGGACTGGGACATATTGAACCACCGCTGTAAAAATTCACTCACTGCACTCATCTGTTTATTGCAATGATGTGATGAGACCAAAAATGTAATTATGAATAAAATGTTTTATGTTAGTATCAGTAATTATCATGACAAGCAGCAAATCATTATTTCTTTGAAATTTTCTTTTAAGTTTTTTAAAATATCATAAATAGCGCAATTGCTTTTTCTTCGTGTTATTCTTTTCAGAGCTGAATTTGGTGCCTCTTCTCGTCCTGTAGCTTTTGAAATATGGTCAACGTGTCCAATGTCAAAACATCTGTTAATATTCCCTGCTGTGGGTGTGTATACAAGTTTTGATTGGTTGATCAGTGGTTGAGAATTGACGTCATGGATAAAGTGGCCACAGTGTAACAATAAGCAAAGAAACGCTGCTGCGGAAAAAAAAAACACGGAGCAAAACACACAGCAGACTCATAAACAGACTTCAAGACACTACAGCTTTGGTCAGTGATATAAAAAAGCTTCACTTTTTGTTGTGCTTTAAATAAAAATGAACATGAATGCGGCTATTCGGTCAGTCGTCCTTAACCATAAATGACTTGGTAAGAGGCAGCAAATTCATGCCCAATAGTACAGCGGTAGGGTGGTGGCCTCTGAATCAGAAGATTGCATGTACAAATACACAGTGTGAGCAGATTTATTTTTAACACAAACCTTTTTTGCCCATAAAGTTTGGGTCTCCAAATACTGGTTTTATAGCAACTGGTTTTATATCTTTTTCCGATCACTTTTGGTAGGTACTAACCACTGCATATCAGGAACACGCAACATAAAAGTTTGTGAAAAATCCTCTGAACCACTCATCTATCACAGTTTGGCACCAATACTGCCCAAATCAATACTCCCATTTTTCCTGACCGCAACACATCAATTTCAAAAACTGACTGTTCACTTGTTGCCTAATATATTCCAACTTTTGACAGGTTCTGCTGTAATCCATGTCATTTGTCATGTGGTTTTAATGTTTAATGTTTGGTGTAGTATATGTGTATATTACAGCATATTAAGAATTTGTCAAAAAGTAGGCTTTCTGATCTCTTCAGCAGGGAACACAATCGTCCTCTCAGAGACTTGCTTACAGCACACAGTGTACTGGCTCTCACCTCAAAATAACCAAGATAATGAATATAATATGTGTATGTAATGTAAGTGTGAGTTATGAGACACTTATTTCCCATGGCATTTGAAATTATTTGCCACCACTAACAATTTAGCCCAGTATACCAAACTGTAGCTTAGTTTGTCAACTTTACAGGGCAGTTTCAGATGTAATTTCAGTGATGGGACAACTGAGATGTAACAGGTCAAAATAAGGGTGCAGTGGTTCTGAAACCCAATCGAAATCCACAATACAAACTTCCACAGTCTCAGATCGCAGTTCAGAAAGACGGAAGCACGATCCGCCCCACTCTGCCCCAACCACTGCTAAAAATAACTAAAGTCGTCTTTAGTTTCACAGTTTACGCTATAACACAAATAGAGCAAGCTGTGTTTCTGGTGAATATTACACAGTAAACTTATTTTACTTTCCTCCAACCGAGTGTATCACTCCAGTCACGCAGTACTTGATTGCGCCTTCAGTAAAGTTACTCTAGTTTGATGGATAACAATTTAAAAATAGAAGTACATTTAAGCTAGCTGTGTATAGTGGAGTATAAGGATGGAATTGTATCATAGACACCAAACACACAATTTGCCATTAATGTTTAACAAAACTTCCTCAAGCGGCAGGCAACACTTCAAATATGCAGCACATATCAGAAGACATCTTAAGACACACTAATCTTAGAGGTGCATGAAAGAAACTTCACCAACAGGTAAAAAAAAATGGTAGTAGATATGGGAGCTGGTGGCCTAGTGGTTAAGGCCTTCACCCTGCAATCAGGAAGGTGTGGGTTCAATTCCCAAGACTGCTAAGCACCTCTGAGGTACCCTGAGCAAGGTACCGTCCCCACACTCTGCTCCCCAGGTGCTGTGTTCCTGGTTGCCCGCTGCTTCACTTGGTGAATGGGTTAAATGCAGAGGTAAAATTTCATGCTGTACACACTGTGTGCTGTGGTTTGTTCATGTATGACAGAATGGTCACTTTCATGTGCCTTTTTTTAGATGTTGAAAACAACGGATTCAGGCGTGTGCTGGAATCCAAATCCGAAGTGCCAAACCGACTGGGCATTACCTTTTGGGTAACTGCACCTGGGTGGGCTGGCGCCCCGCCCAGGGTGAGTCCCTGCCTCGTGCCCGTAGACCACAGGATAGGCTCTGGGCACCTCCGACCGTAGTATTAAGCAGTTACAGAAAATTAATGAATGATTGAATGAATGAATGAATGAGTAATTGCAAACTGTCCTGTGGCTCAAAAAAACGTGGTTTAAACCAAACCGATTAGGGAAACCGTCATAACCTAATCAGCAAAATCTTTTGAAAATTGAACTGTACGGCTGGAAAGAGTTGATGAATGAACATTTACAAAAATTTTGAATGAAAATTATATTGTGAAAATCATTTTTATTGTTTTATCGCCCCACCCTCTGCTCTGCCTTTTTTGCTTCACTGTACTTACATCACTGTAGATGCACATATTCTCTGAGTGTATTCATTTAGTGAAAGTCACTCAAGAAGGCTATTTTCAAGACTTTAGATGCTGTGGTACATAAAGCATTAAGATATGGGCTCATGGATTATGGGTTTTCACAGCAGTGCTCAGTGACGGATAATCATCCCACTGCGAAGACAAAAGGCTTTGGTAGTTTCTGAAGCGTTGCCTTCACCATAGGAACACTCTGCATTTACCTTCATGCCTGATCTCTCACCATCACACACATGACAACAGCCAGAAGGAAAATGTGTTGTGCTCAGCACAGAAGAGAGAACAAAGCAGTGAGAGATAGAGAGAGAGAGAGAGAGAGAGAGAGAGAGAGATACAGAGAGAGAAAAAGGGAGACATGAAGCTCCTCGCTCCACTGTAATATGGCCCAGAGAGAAAAGCAGCAGGCCAGTGGAACTCTCTCTTCTTCTCGGCCTCTCACTCTGCAGTCCCTCTGGGTTCGCAGCGAACACAGAATACCAATCAACATCCTAAGTTTCGATTCTTCAGCTGTGGCACCCACAGCCACAGTGAAAACAATCAGCTCCACCACTGCTCTCAGGTTTTGAAGCCAAGGTGGTGGAGCAGGTAGGACCACTAGGGTGGAATTGACATTCTGAAATTGGTGACTCCAGTTCACCTGAGGGCGCCCAGTGAATACACATGTCCAAGTGCACACGTGATAACTAGGGTGCACAAGTCTACTAACTGTTATTGCAATATCGGCCTCTGCAGTACTGCTACCACAGAAGGCGGCAATCACAATATTTCTGACAGGGTGACCAATCACAGCTCCAGGTGAGTTCGAATGAATCCAACAATTATTTTAACCTTTAACCATTAAAGGTGTTGGCGAATGGCTGTGGATAAATGAACAAGGAGATATATTATAATGTGTTGATTTGATAACTATGACTCGAAAACACGGTGTAGCTTAGGTTCCATGTATAGACTGTATGGATGGGGTGGGGGTGCGGGGTGGACTTGGTCTCAAGGGTGAAGGGCCAAAGTTAAGGAACATGTCTTCGCAAACGTGCACAAATACAGATCCATCACATGCACAGGTCAGTGCTCCTCTTGTGGTAAACCAGCAACAAGTTCAAACCTTTGAAAATTAAAAAGTAATGGTATGGGCCCTTTAATATCATAAACTTCATCGCAATCACAATATGTTCTAAAGGTATTATGGATTTTCTTGGTTGCGTCATCAGATTCTTCAAACTGAGCTGGATCACTATTCATTAGAGGCTGTTCTGTCGTCAGTGGAGAGAGCGGTTTAATGTGTCGCTTCAAAGTCTCCCATAGGTGTTCAACTGGGAGATCTGGTGACTGCAAAGGTCACATATGATCAATTACATAGTCACTGTGACCGTCATCCTGAAAGAGAGCTTTCCCAAGGACAGAAATGTTTGATCATCGGATAAAGGTCAGAATGACTTTGCACTGATTTGCAGTGATCCTTCTCTCTGGCATCACATGGTAGAAAATGCCTCGGACCCCCACACTAGAACCACCGGACCCCCACACTATAGGGGTAGCAGAGACCTGTACTGTTCTCTTCACCATACATGCTTTAACCTTATATTCTTGTAGAGAACATGGTGATGAATGACTCATCTGATCTTTTCTATGTTTTCCAAATTTCTGCACACCAGCATCTTTATATTGGGGGTTAATGCATGGCAGCTTTACTGTAATATCCCTCTCTGTGTAACTGTGGAATTACTGTCTGATCACACCCTGCACTGAAATTCTCATTCACCTGAGGAACAATATCGCACTTCCAAGCAGAATTTTCAACCCTATTTTTTCCCCTGTAGATCTAAAAGCCAACGTCACTGGCAACTTAAAGCAATATTGCTCTTGATGCACTGGACAGGTGAGGGCTCTTTGTGAGGGATGGGATGTTAAATGTATTATGCTACCTTGAAACACCATTTATTCATTCAAGGTTTGTCCTTAAATTGGTCGCTTGTCTGTATGGCAATTTCAAAAACATAATGCATAACCTACTATGGTATTCAACATACACAACGCGGATAAGGTGGACTGTTTGTCCCACTGTGATGAGCTTCATTTGATGTTTGTATAACATTAATAGAGCACCTTCGCATCTCACATTAAAGGCTGCAGTGCTGTCCCTTTATACAAGACGTTAGATAGAGTACCAAGGATTCTACACTATGGCAAATGGGATAACCAATCAGAGTTTCAAAAGACAAACAAACAAACAAAAACAGGAATTCCAGAAATGAATGGAGTCTCATTTTGCAGAAGCCATCAGGGAAGTTTGTTCAAAAACATAAATCATCAACATTGTGTGACCACCAACAGGTTATTGCCAATGACGTGTATGCAAATGCATTTTCTTGTTTTTAGTCTTGTTTTTCAACAACCTAACAATAATGTAAACCTAGTCAATGGTCAGGCGGTCTAATTACCTTGTTATTACATCACACAAAAATGACAGGTTTGAAAAATGAAGCCACAGATCTCCAAACAGGTCATGTGTCACCAGCCCAGCCTACACAAAGACCTGCCAACTTCAGACCCACCAGCTCACAACTTGAAGGGTCGTTTGGACCGGTTCTTCTGACAGACAGCCAGGGTTCAGCTGCTCGGAAATACCGGTTCTGACTCCTGAGTGGTTAAATCTCAGCTGCTGTGTGCAGGTCAGGTTCTCCGAGTAGGTGAGGACCAGCTCTGCCTCCTACCTGTCATAACTCCAGCGGCTGTAGGACATGCTCTTGTTGCTGCTCACTCCTTCCATGTTCTTTCAGGGTCTCGGCGCTCACACTGGCAGCAGAACCGCGGCTCTCATTGAGGGTCGACACGCCGTGAGATGCGCGACCACCGGCTTGTTTTGCGCTCCCACCGTCGTAGTTTGTGTCTGAGAACCGAGATGTGCTACGAAGCTCCAAGAGGAGGAGGGGGTTCAGTGTATGGACCGTACCACCAGTGGAGGGGACATTTCATGCCTACACATTTATGAAAGGTTTTCTCATGCATTAAATAAATCATGGTTACGGGAGTATTTAGGGCTAATTATCTTTCTTTCGCTTTTACGGTTAGCAAATATTTTTTCTCAGGTAAATAATTCGCGCCATCTTTGACGTGCTAATATGTTTCACACGATAAGATTAAATAAGATGAGATAAGATAACATAAGATAACATAACATAAGATAACATAAGATAGAAGTTTATTCATCCCGAGGGAAATTATTTTGTCACTAGCATGCTCAGTGCAACAAGAGAGAATAAAATATAACAGACCACCGAAAAATAAAAACACAGACAATAATTAATAATGTAACGCAATGACAAGAATATTAGTGTAAGAAATAACGGTGTAACACTGACATTGCTGCGTGTAAGATTTAGTACATTGTACGAGCAGATCAGTGGTGCCGAGTGATCTATGAAAGTGGCTTGGTGTTAGTGTAATAAAAATAAATGCAATAAAATTCGTTTATATAAAAAAAACTTCATTATAAATGAATGCATTGTAGATTGTAGAAACATCAGGCCTATATGAAAAGTAAGGAGAGTATGCAGGAGACAATGTATCACCATATATCCACCGCCTGGAACTGAGCAATGGTCAATAACATTAAGTCAGATTAAACAGTTGACTTGTATATTGCACAAAAGCAATTCAGTACAAAATAATGACTTATGCACCTAAAAGTTCCCCTACAGAATGGGGAGGAGTTATAGAGTCTTATTGCCACAGGTAGAAAAGATGTAGCGTTTTGAGGCGATGAGTCTTCTGCTGCATGTGCTCCGATGGCCTGTTAAGGAGGCGTGGATGGGGTGATAACGAGAGGCTCCTTCAGAATTCTCCTCTCAGGCTGTGATAGACAAAAGCATTAATATGGCAAGACAAAAATCTTTGAGAAGACTGGTACCATCTGCTTCGTTCATGTCCACTTTTCACTGGCTGCGTCACTTAACACACAGGTCCATACTTCACCTGCTACACCACTGAATATGCTTCTACCGGTGGTGTCCTAATTTTGCCATGCTATTTGGTGAGGTAGCATATGGTACCATTGTGTTTCCACTGAACTGTACCTCACAAGGTCCCTTTTTAATGATCATTCTTATGGAGAAAACACATTTCATGCATATTTTCTACATTAATTAACATACAGGCCTGTATCACAGCCAAAGTTTAAATCCAGCTCTGAGCACGAAGCCACTCAAATCCAGCACCTTTCAGGGCCTTTTCCGGACCAGTAGCCAGAGCCAAAATGCAAATTGACATCTATCAATGGTGAGAGAGTGGAAATGGGGAGGGGTGAGTGAAGGGTTTGCCTCAGCAGATTCCTGCTTGACCAGACCAAGGCTTAAACGGAGGAAGTGACAGGGAGGCTGGATGCGGAGGCGGGAGGGCCTTGGCATTCTGACCACTAGTCCTGGGGAGTCCAGATGGAGCTCAATTAACAAAGGGACTGACTCAGTGGCAAGCACAAAGGGTGTGAGGGGTATGAGACTGAGTACGACAGAAACCATGAATGCCTTAAATTGCAATCAATCTAGCTAAGACGAAAAAGAAAACAAAAGTTTTCTTACAGATTAAAAAAGTGCCTTCAATCTGTTAAAGTGGCCTTTTTTAAAAAACGTTTATGGTGGGCCTGCATCTTTCGCCCTCTCTGGTACAGAGACAAAGTAGTTCTTGTTGTTTTTTTAACCTCCTGAAAGAACACCAGCGTATTTTTAAATCGGAGAAAGATCACTTAAAGTCAAATTCATGACTAAGCTAAGTCTCTTTGTGCTATAATGTCAATACATGATGAATCAAAAAAATGTAAAAGGCTAAAGACCATAGTGAATACAAAAAAGCATTAACAATGACTAATAAAAAAACACTGCTGTGAACTCCACTGCAGGCAGACTATAGTAAGTAAGACCCAAATAATGCCAGGCATTCCTGATGCAGGGAACAAATGAATCCCAGTACACACAGCAAAAAACTCTTAAAGTTCTGTGATATTTGTTGCAGCATCTGACTTATTTATTCTGACCTTGGTGTAGCATCTCCCTACTGAATAAATTAATGAATCAATATGACCAATCAATATCTGATGTTATAGGTGTGTATGATCTGTGTTTGTACGTCTACTCATCTTTATCTTAATCTTAAGATTCTACTAATGTCAGTTAAATATCACAATGATGGTTAGCAAACTGTTTTGGTCCAATGGTCATATAGGCCAGGGGCAGCTGGTGGCCTAGTGGTTACAGGCCACCACAGGAAGTCGTGGGTTCAATTCCCAAGACTGCTAGTGGCACCTCTAGGGTACCGTTGAGCAAGGTACCGTCCCCACACACTGCTCCCTGGGCGCAGTATTCCTGGCTGCTTCACTTGGTAAAGAGGTTAAATGCAGAGGAAGAATTTCACACCGTTTGCTGTGGCGTGTGCACGTATGACAGAACGGTCACTTTCATAGGTACGTTAATCAAAACAAGATGAGGTGTTGTAGAGAAGGCCATGGAGAGATACATCAAGATACTGTACTTCCTAAGATGATTTTATGTAAAAGCAAATTTCCCACTTGTGGGACTAATAAAGGTTTCTCTCTCTCAACAGTCATTCAGAGACACTTTGCCACTTGTTGAACAGATTAATGAAAACTCTATTGACTGAGTTATGTCTTCTATATAGCACTGGCCTACGTGGATCTGCCTGCCTTTCTGTTGCGCATGCGATGCTAATACGTGGAGGCACAATATCAAAGCAATGTTGTGATTCACTAGTTTAAAAAAACTTTATCATAAAGGAATGCATTATAGATTGTAGAAACATTGAATCCAAATCAGGCCTATATGGAAAGTAAGGAGAGTATGTAGGAGACAATGTATCGCCATACATCCACCTCCTGAGAACTGAGAAGTCGTCAATAGGACAGTGCATACCAACCCTGGGCCAGGAGATCTACAAATGGGTGACAGATCAGACGCTGGACCACCAACAGCCACTAGAATATCCTGGATGCTCTTTGGTATAGATTCTGTGACGCCCTGGAACTGTACTGAAGGGATGGAGCATCGTTTTTAAAGAAGAGATTTCCTCAGTTGGTGTTTTGATTGTTGGTGATGGAGAAAGCTGTGCATCCAAAATCCACTTCTGGCGACTATGAAGGTCACAATGTATGATGACTGTGGCCCTTCTGTGAATGGGATTTTGTCATCCTGGAAGAGACCACTCCCATCACTGTGGAAATGATTAATCATAGGATAAGACAATCAGTTAGAATAAGTTTGCAATAATTGGCTTTGAACCTTCACTCAAAGAGGATATGGGTACCCAAACCAAGCAATTTGGGTTTTAGTTTACACCATAGGCATACGGAGACTGTTTTGATTATTATAAGCATTTATTTTTCATTGTCAAAATATTTTCTCTAGTTTTTGTAGGTTGCTAAGAATTTTTAGTGTAGAATATGGTGAAGAATGAGTCATCTAACCATATTACTGTTTCTCGGTGTCTCTTAACTCTCAAATGTGCATTTATTTTTTCAAACGACAGTGAAGTCAGTATCCCAGAGTCACTGTGGATGGACTGTTGTGGCGGTCTCAGTTAATCAGTCTTTTTGACTAAAGCTGTTCCCATCACAATGATGTCCCAATGATGAAACCTCTTTCACGTACTAACTTAGATCTTTTAATCTTGCCATCCTAATCCAAAAACAAAATAATTGGCAGTTGGCATTCTCCTCCAGGAGTGATGAGCTGTCTAATGATATTGTGTATGTGGCAGTTCTAAAAGATGCAGAGGTTGGTTGTACTCAGAGGAAGTCCAGCAAGCTTTCAGCCACCTAGTGTTGGTGGTATCATGTAATTGGGGGAGTCTTAGCTGGAGAGTGGAACTGAACATAGTTAAATTAGAAAGAAAACTGGACCCCTGTCTCCCTAAGAAAAAAAAAAAAAAAACAGGCCACAAAGCATGGAAGACTGGAAGCATTTGCACTCATTTATCCACTCAATTATTCAATTTTTGTTTCTTTAATTTTTCATCCTTCCTGCAGGGTCTAGTGGCAACCTTAATTTGACACAATAGCTGATTAACTTCTTTAGAAGTCCATGAAGGGGAGGAGAGCCAGGAACGAAACTCTACAGGAAAGTGGATCTCTGTAAATGCTGTCCTGGACCAAGACTGCCACACCTTTTACTGTTCAGCTTTGCAGACTTTATCTTGCAAGATGAAGAGCTCACTACATATGAATAAATATGATTATAAATATAAATACGATTTGGAATTATAATAGACTACGGCAGCCTCCATACAGCGGCACAATTGTGTGTGTAGTTGCTATACAAATCACTGTGGCCGCCACAAAAAAATACTTTGTGAAAAGGTCAGTCAGTGCAATCACAAACTCAGCAGTCACTAAAGTCCCCTGGGGAAGGTAATACAGAGGCCGTTTCAGTCCTGACTCTCGGGGACAATGCTTTCAGATGTGGTTGTCAATTCCAAGCAGTCATTCTCCTCTTCAGCGAGGCACAAATTGTTACAACTCATTCGCCCTTGGTTTTTTTGGGGGGCTTATTATCATCAACCAAATTGATTTATGCTGCCCAACATCGCTACAGGTTTATTTGATATGGATCATTCGCTTGATTGCAAGGGCACAGATCACAGTGGAAATAGACAAGTGGAATTTTTTCTCTTAATTCTCCCTTGTAGAACAAATCTGCAGTTGATCTTGAGTTGATTTCTGAGTGTCTCCGGCAGGGCGCTATGGTAACATGCTCCTCCACGGCCTCTTTAGAGCACTCATCCCTCACATAGAGAGACCGACACATGACCGGGACAGCCGTCATAAGACCACATCGTTGTTGGAAATTAAACATCTTCCAAGGAACCGTAAATGCACACAATATTTCTCTTGGGGGACAGAAAACAAAAAAAAATATCCAAATTTATGCAAAAATTCATAAAGGAGGGCATGTGATAAACATCCATTTAGGCTCCTCCAAGTTCCTTCAGTCAATTGAGGTACAGCACTGTCTATCACAGTTGGTTTAATCATAGATTTTATTATAGCACCAGAAGCTATACAAGGGGTAGGGACAGATGTGAGCAAGAAAACACAATATGGATTAGATGTACACAAACTCTGCTAGAAAAAAAAAGTGAAGGCTCATGCACTGCTTTCATCCTACATTGCTGAGTGTTTGGTTTCGTGTCAGCTAAATCATGTCCAGAACAACCCAACACCTACAATCCGAGCTGGTGGAAGTTGCCCGTTTCTGCTGATCTGAGACCACTTTTTGTTTGCAGCTTCTCTACTGACCTTCTAGGAGAAGTTCTCACCCTCTGGTCTGGACTAGTGCCTTGTATGGTCTACTACTTTCCCTACTCCAAGAAGTCCAGTCCAATTCAGGCTTATAGGTTGGTTTGTCATGAGGTGTGTTTCTTCAAGAAAGCCCAAAGTGCAGATATCCCTAACCTCTTCCATTTGTCAGGCCTGGCTTTGGGCTTGATAGCTGAGGATTTTTACTTTCCAGGATCTACTCTAGTACCAGAATCAAGAAACACTAGTTCACAATCTGGCTGAGACGTTCAGAACTGGTCTGAGATCAGTGCAAAAAAAGACAACTCTACCTCCAGCTGACCCATCATGACAGGATCGAGCTCGTCCAGTGCTTGCTGGCCAACACAACAGAGGACCAAAGCAAAGGGTTTCCAGCTTTAGACCCAAAGCAGGAAAGGTTCTTGACCACAGTTCAACAAACGTCAGCCTTTAGTCTGTTCTATTTCTTTTTTTCAGTTTTTTTTCAGTTAAAAAAACAAACTGAGAGAATTAAATACTCCTCTTTACATATACACACAGTTGTGCCGTGAGAGCATTTGCACTTACAAACATATAAAAATACTCCTTAGCTAGTCCAATAAGAAAATAATGTATAAAAGTATATAGTAAAAACATTTAATCATGTCCATTCAAAGGATCACTTCCATCTTTTTTATCTTATATTACATGATGATAAAACACAAAGCTAAAATAGTTTATTTTATCCCTCATACAGAAATACACACATGGGGGAAAAAGAAGACCTAAAAAAACCCCAAAACAAACAAACAAACAAAAACGACATGCCGCAATAGTGATGCGAACCCTAGGGATATGATGTCAGGAGAAAAACACCCGCCTGTCAGATGATGAAACTTTACAATGGGACCAAGTGTGAATATCCCAGCATTTCTGTCCACACTAAAAGGAACTCTGATTCCACCTCTGATACACCTGGTATAAACATACACCACGTTTGACCTATGAGAACAAAAAGATGACAAAAGCTTGATTTTGAATACATACAGTATGACATTCCCCTTGAAAGCATTTCCACAAACTTTTCCGTCGAGCAGAGCGAAGAAAAAGAATTAAAATATGCAGTTGTTTGGACGCCTTTGGTCAAATGACCTTTTGTTTTCTTTTGTCTTTAAAGTGAAAACAAGTACATGTCCTATACAGACAATACCTTTCTGCACATTCTGACACATGATTTGGGCCTGGGCAGTGGTCATTGCACATTTTTAGTTTGCCTTTTGCCTCCAAATACGTTTCACTTTTATTTCAATAAATGACTAAAGAATACCATATTTGCATTTGCTACCTGCACAGGAAGTTTTAACCTACTTTCATTTAGAAAAACAAAACAAAACATATGACTGTTCAATCCAAAAGCAAGGCCAGAAAAACAATACAATGCCTTCAGAGATGACCTCTCTGTGTCATGTCTGTGGTCAGGTTGGGGTGGTCCTTGAGGCAGTACCTGGTTCAGTACTGAAGCAGGAAAATGGAGAGAACGCGGTAGGAACACGGTGTACAGAGAAACCTGAGTGTGAGAACAGTCTGTAGAAATCTGAGCTGAGAATCAAAGACAATTGGAACAATTCACCAGAAGCGCGACAGACCCGACGAGGTGAGGCATCTCGAACGCAGCACGGGTTTATGTGGAGGTGACAAAGGGAAACTGATAACATGAGGTTAAGGGCTATCTATGTACATTACATACTCAAACACATTTCACTTTAATGCATGTCAGCTGAGCTCGCCAACTTCACACTGTAGCGACGGAGTTATGGCATTAGAAAGGTGTTGTCAACTCACACAGATTTTCACTTTATGTACAGTAGTTGATTAGCACATGAGAGAAAAAGAGATGTGGCACAGCACGCTGAAAGCTTCGGAAGGTCATATCACGCTATCGCTCCAGAAAAGAACAAGGTGACTAATAGCCTTCTTTAACATTCCCATGATGATCTGATATTTTAAGTCACTTTTTCATCTTAAAATAATGTTATTATAAGGCAACAAAATGAAATCCTTCAAAATGCAAAAGAAAAAACTAATATATACACATACATACACACACACACA
>JBBJLS010000039.1:7394944-7430062 GCA_037577275.1 Bryconaethiops microstoma | reverse complement strand
AGAGAGAGAGAGAGAGACAGACAGAGAGAGAGAGAGAGAGAGAGCGGGGGAAAGAGGGAGAGCCACACAGTTACTTACCTTCCTCGATCGGTGACAGAGAAGACAAGTAGGAAGCCCTCCCCTGTTCTCATGTATTGTTCTCTCATGGCCCCAAACTCTTCCTGTCCAGCCGTGTCCAGAACTAACACACACACACACACACACACACACACACACACACCCGTCATGTTACACACAATATCTGCTTTGCTATAGGCTATCTATAGGCATTTTAAAAATCACAAATTTTTTTTGTTGTATAAGTACTAGGGCTGGACCAGCTATCGCGTTATTGTCGCGTTAACGCATTATTTAAACAATATCCTCCGGGATAAATAAAGTTTTCTGATTCTGATTATTTACGTAACGGCGACAATAATTTTATTGCGTGTTAACTCATGTTTTTAAAAAATCCTTTTATTTTGAAATTTCAGTGCTTTTCGGCTCGTCGGCGCGTGCAGCAATCAGTTCTATACATGCCGACTGGTTTTTGACGGGGTCGGGCGTCCCATTACTTTTGTCTTTATTATACCATTACACCAAAAGGACTTTACTGACACTGCATTCAGATACATAGATTTTAATATGAATTTGGTCCCCTTTGCAGCTGCTATAATGTTCTGGACTCAGAGGGTCAAACTAGATAAAACGTGAACGCCCTGCAGTGGCAAATAGCTTTGGTTTCATATTTGATTTGATTGCATTAATGTTTAAGTTGAGATTTGCAGAAATATTTGAAGTGTAACTGTGTTAAAGGAAATACTGCTGTTAAAAAGCTCCTTATCTGTTTAAAGTGTTTGTAAACCAAATATTTTTGCACTTTTGTTCATATAGCAGTACTTTAAAAATAAAACTGCTTTTGAATTAATTATTTAACAATGCGATGAATCACAATTAATCACAGAAATCCAAACCGCGATTAAACATTTTAATCGTTGCCCAGCTTTGATAAATACACATGTTCAAATATTGGTGAGCCTACAGTCTATATGATACAATCTGGAGGTTTTCAAGAATGGATACACTCTCTGGCCCAATCAGATAAATCAACAGTTCAGTTAACTACCAGTGATTTCTAGGGCAAATCAAAATAATTTGAAGTATTTATTTGTGATGTTGGTATTTGATTCTATACTTAACACATGGAATCGTAGTTATTTTTGTACCAAAACTTCTGAAGTACAACACACATCGTCAGACCTGTAGAGGTCCGAAAACTCAGTTTCTCTATCACTGGTTTCATTGGGTCTTTGGAATTCTTCGGGAATAGGCTACTCCTCCACCCCGCCCCACTCAACCCAACTCCAATACTCACTGTCCAGCCGTGCAGGCCTCTCGTCAATCACACACTGCTTCGTGTACGAGTCCTCGATCGTGGGGTCATAGTCAGTGACGAAATATGACTAGTGAACAAGAGAAGAGACAGTGTGTCAGATAAGGACATACGGTACCAAACACTGGTGCATCTAACTGATCATTTCATAATCTTTAGTAGATTTCTTTCTACTTAGACAGCTGAAATCTGTTCAAGGCGAATATAAAAATCTAAAGTATGACTTCACTCAAAAGCATTACCATCATTACTTCACCATTTCCATTGTCTTTTATTTAATCAGGAAAATCTCTAATATAGAAGTATTGAGTGTAACAAATTGTTTCCACATAGACAAATAATAAACATATTACAAAAAAGGCTGCTTAAGAAAAAGAATGTAAACATACATATATACATACAGACTACAAGTGACACATACACACACACACACACGCACATAAAATATATATAAAATTTACTTAACGCAGACAATACATTTATCGTGCGTTAACTTTTTAAAATTCTTTCATTTTGAAAGTTTGTTGTCTTTTTGTGCTCGTGGGTGCACGCAGCATGCAGCGCTCTACATCTCAGCTTGGTTTCACAGGGTCGGGCATTCCATTACTTTTGTCCGTATTATTTAATTTTGCATATAATTATAATATAATAATTGTAAACGTTGTCCACATATACACACATACACCTTACCCTGCATGTAGTTGATCACTAGGTTTGGAGTGTGACGCTTACTTCATTACTAATGAATCTTACAAACACTTGATGTTTATGTCCCACCAATAGAACTGTGCAAACAGCGTGTCTAAATCATCACACAATGCTACTGGTGGGATATAAATGTCGAGCTGAGATGTCTGGAAAAGGCTTATGTGGTCTCTGACACAGTATGACCTGTGTTCTATAAAAACTACACAATTCAGGTGTCAACATTTTTGCTGCTATTATTTCTAGCCGGGCATGGAGCTTCTGTCCAAATTTAAATACTGAAATATGTCACACCGTCAGAAACCACACGGGCCTCAACCAAGCGTCTCAGCAGATTGACTACATTTATGTTAGCATTCCAGCTATTGCTTGAAGTCTTTTTAACAACAGCAGCAAACGAAAACTCACTGTCATTGTCAACTAGAAAATGACATTGAGTGACAAATGAAAACTAAAAACTTGTGTGTCTGAACCCTTAATGACCTCTGATTCACTAAACACAGGTTTACACAGACAACACGCGCGCAACAGACGACCTATTTTAGTCATTGCTCTTCTGAGGAAAAAAAACCTCTCATGTTTGTGGTGCAAACAGTGCGTACGTGTCAACAAAGTAGCAACAAAGATCGCCTCCGGCCCTCAACCTTGTTTTCTGTGGTTCTCGTCAATCAGCCATTAAAGCTTTGTCCTTTGCCCCTTCAATTTGTGCTCCCTCCGTCCCCCCAGGGTGAAAGACTTCCTAGTAACCTAAACACAAGTGCAAAGCTTATAGGGTGAGAAAAGTTCCCCAGGCGTCTCACCTGGACGGGAGAGTACCTGATATACCAGGCACAGGGTCTGTGTCAAACGCGTACATATACTGGACACGCGTACATGTACATAAAAATCACAAATACAGAAACCCTGATGCTGCTAGAAACACGATCCTGAGCCAAAACTTCAAAATCAATGCAAGTTAAAAAGACATGTGATTTGGCTTTCCTCTCATTCTGCCCTTGGAACATTCTTACCATTTCTAGTATTTTTAGAGGATTACGGGAGGCGGTTTTGATGGAGATATATACTTCCCCTGTGGAACATTTAAATCAGAGTCTAAGTGGATTAGTTTGCATTACTTGGATACCTTTCAGAGTTACCCATTTACATCAGAGCGGTCAAACAGAGAGACCGGAATCTCGCCACATTTCACTTGTTTTGGCTTGTTCCATCACTGACTAGCTGTCTCTCACACACACACACACACACACACACACACACACACACACACACACACACACACACACAGACAGAGCTTCTCTGTATGCGGTATGTGTAGGCCTCCCATCACGTTCACTTGCAAGTGTTCAATAATTCATCAGCAGTGCTGCATATGCAGTACTCCCTTGCTCACTAGTGCAGTGGGGGTGGGTATATGGGGGTCTTTGGGTGAATTGGGGGTTGGTTTGGGAAGTTTATTAAGAGACATATTATGCATTATATATGGCATATTTTTATAGATATCATGCATGGATATGACAAATAAATAATACAGATCAATAAAGACTAACTTTGCTTACAAGCATACAGACTTTTAATATGTCTGTGTCTATTGTCACTGTCTTGCTATTTACTGCCTTGGTCAGCAACTGCATCCCTCTCAAATGAGCTCAACTCATCCCAGCAGATAAACTAGTTTAGCAAAAACACAAAGGGTCGCAAGCCTAAAAGTGTACCGACAATTAGCTTCCCATGTCATTCTTTTTCCATCGCAAACGAGAAAAAAAACCGTACTGCCTCACCGTACAGCCTTGTGTAGTTTCATATATGATGCTCAAACTCAAATACTGTCTGACCTGAGCCCTACTGTTATCACGTGACATTATATTATCATTATGAGGTTACTGATGCTATCATTTGACCTACTTTGCTTAGAGCAGAGCAGCGCTCCGGACAAATCTGTCCTGATTTTAGCGTAGATCAGTGGCCGTATCGGATCTGATTTGTTCTTCCTTTCCTCTGATATCATCCTGCACTGATGTCATCCAGCACTGATATCAACCAGATTCACCATTTAATATATAGCAGTTGTTGTTCGATAGATGGATCTTTTTATTGAGTGAGTGATTTAAAATCCTGCACTTATTTACTGAGTGTGAAGGCAAACTAAACATTTTGACTGCTTTCAGTTTTGCACGAAAGTGGCATAAGCCCCTTTATGGCCAGTAATACTGTACACAGCAGCGATTAATAGAGATGGTTTGAAGGTGATAAAGTGTAACAACACACTCATAAGAGTGAAACATGATGACATCACTGACATCAGACGAAGCTAATCCGAATGTGTCTCAGGATCTGCATTCTATGTCCGGGGCTGTGCACACACTCCCTGCAGAGATGATACTACTGAAGGGCACTATGGACTAAGATGCCCTTAATTAGTAACAACAAGAAACACACACCTGGAGGGGCAATATCCAGCCCAGTCTTGTAGTTCCCCTACTCAAGCACACCCACTCGACCTGGACGAGCTGTATCAGGTGTGTTTAAGCAGGGAAATCACCAAACTTGTTTGCCCTGTGACCAGAAGGTTATGGGTTCGAATCTCTGCTTCACTTGGTGAATGGGTGAAATGCAGAGAAAGAATTTCATTCACGTATGGCAAATGGTCACTGTACACTGTCCTGAAAAATCAGGTCTCTGGAACCAAGGTTCTGCAAAAGTTTCATAACAAATAATAAATCAATAATAACCAGAACCAGGGGGTATTCTGTTTTGGCTTAATCCTACCTGAAACACAGTCACCCACTGAGTGTCACAACATCATTATGCGCGCACACACACACACACACACACACACACACACACACACACACACACACACAGTTCCGAGAAACAACTCCCTTGCTCAGAGTGCAAACCACAAACCTCCCCTTTATGAATAGATCAGCTATTCACTGCATTCTACTGTTGTTTTCCTTTACTCTGAAACAGAGTTTCATTCCAAATGCGCCACGGCCGCTCTCGCTGTAATTCATGGCACCCTCTTGCCCTCAGCTGAGTACTTCAGCGAGTCACTGGGTGCTTTTTTGTGTTGTGTGTGCTGCTTGGTACTTACAGAAGCCAATAAAAGCTCTCTGTGCCAGGGTGTACCAATTAAACAGTGTTAGCCAAAGTTTCCATGCCAGCAGGGCTGTGGAACACTTGTCTGCCATGAAGAGTGAAACGGAGAAAGCCTCGAGGCCCTCTGGAAGAGGAAAGGCCCACCCCAGCTGGCTGGGGGGCAGACAGGCCACCTCCCACCTTCTCACTCCACTCCCGAGGAAGGAAGCTCCACCTACGCCGCCTGGCAGCGGGCCAGAAAAGCGCAGCGTTCTGGCTAGAAATGATGTCACACGGGAGCCATTCCCATCCCACCCAGCCTCCCACCACTCTCGCACTTCATTCATTTGCACTTCCATCATCTCTCAGCAGTTTATCTGGCCTTCCATTCACTCCAGTCATCCCTCCACTCCGTCTCTCCTTCCACCCAGCTCTTCGCTCACCCATTCACTCGGCAGATTCAGGCCTCCACAGTAAAGGATTGTTTGCATAGACAAAAGTGGGTCAGAGAGGAGAGGCTTGAACCAGGGAGCGTAACAGCAAGCTGCGAGTTTACTGTAGCAGACAGCAAGGCCTTCAGCTGCGTAAGAAGTAATAAAGGGAGCACTGTGTTCGCAGGCCTCACGTGGGTTAAATGAGAATACGTGTGGGCGTGCAATGAACCCCACATACTTGCACCATCACACGCCCACTTCCTCACCAGAGGTGCAGCGCTGCAGCTCCACAGGTGGAGTCTGGCGTCACTTATTTCACATCATTCTCAGATGAGGCTGACTAAACTTAAAATCAGCCTCAGCAGGGTTCAGCAACATGACAGTATCAGCTGTAATCAGACATAATTTCAAGACGAGTATGATAATATCTCATTAACAGGCAAATAACATTGAGGCAACCAATATGGACATGCATTCATTTAGCCTATTCAGTGTGAGTGGTTGAAAAAAAAAATGTAATAAATGGTCCTTGTGCTGGTCCTGCTCTGTACATTATGTTTTTCCTTCTCCCAACAGACCTGATCCAACTAACCCGCTAATTAATACACCTTCCCCAGGCTGAGGTGAATGCGTTAAAGCAGGAAAACAATAAAATGCCTGTTTATTTACTATGACATGTCCATTGCTCATAATCTGTATATAGCTCAGTTTCTCAGGTTTTATCTTTATAGGTGCAAGTATTGAGACGTTTTTAAGAACTGCTGACAATATTTCTCCTAATTTCCTAAATAAATTATTGTTCTTTAAAGCATAATTGTAAAGGAAATGACAAAACATCAAAATAAGAGAAATGATGAAGTGTTTACAGAACTTGAATAATTCAAAGAATACAAATCTCTTGTTCACTCAAACATCTTTAAAGAGTTTCGATTACAGCAGTGTTTTTTAATAATTTTTCCTCATTAAAATAAGATGTGATTCAGGTGATCACTAATCAGTCCCTCATAAAGCTGAAAGAGGTGCTTGTGTAGAAATTTAACAGACACTGGACTGGAATGATTGTCACTCATAGAGATGCTGATTTAAAAATAAACTGTATTTTTTTCCGGAGCTGTACATACACCTGGTGAGGGTATCAGTGGGCAGGTAGTTAACAGAGCCTCAGACAATCAACACCCAGGGGCCTGTAGATGTCTTAATCCAACCTCTGGCATTCACAGATGATCATAATTCTCTGCAAATATTGAAGGGCATTTTTGCTCGAAATACCCGTTTCTAATTTATTCAGTTGTATTTTTTTTTAAATAACACATTTTCATTTGTTTTCTGTTATTGTTTTATGGCCAATCAAAATCACTATGCTGTCTTCATCACTCCTGAATGTCCAAGGTATAGTACAAAGCTCCACCTTATTCTCTCAGCCCTCCACTCACTACTTAGCAGCTGCTGTTATCTGCCATTGCCTGAAGCTTTCAGTTCACTATCAGTACGCCAGCGTTTGAATTTGAAGCACCAACTGTAGTCAAAAGATGTGCCTTGTAAAAGTGCCCACACAGAGTGTGTTGTTTTCTTTTCCAAAGCCAAAAACTCATTTAGAAACCATTCTTTGTCTTCAGCGATTGTAAGTTCATTATTTGCAAAGCTTTTTGACCTAAAAACCTAACATGATCTGTGTCAAATGTTAAAGCATGACTACATCAATCCATGAAAAGTCAGGCAAAAGTGGCCCGTTTTGGGTTTTGGGTTTGCTGTGCCATTTTCCTTGTACTTAAAAAATAACTCAAAAGGGCCAAAGGAAGCACTTACGGTGGTGTAGGTATGGTGATGGCCGTACTGCTGTCAGGACTAGGCCACAGATGTTATGACATGGTGGGACATAGCAAACTTGGAGATCTTTGAAAAGCTGCTCTACCCAATTTTTCACAGGCCTACTGCTTAAACTACTGGCACGAGCCACAGTGAATTATTAAATAATCTTCAAAGGACATGCCTATGTTTTTTTTGTCTGTGTGAATTACTGTCAGTAGACAAGCAAACTTTAAGAACCAGATTTGTAGGCCAAACCTTTGTTTTAAGCAACAAAGAACCAAAGAACCGTTTCTCATGAGCTACACTGACCTCTTAGATTATCATTGTGATTGTGACTGCTATTCTTCTTAAGTTTTATTTTTATTATTATTATTACTCTTTTAATAGCTGAATTTGGTGCCTCTTCTCCTACTACAGTTTTTTAAATATGAGCATGGTGCCAACATCAAAACATACGGTCGAGTCACCTTTAAAATGTGTGTCGAAGAGAAAGTCTGTAACATCAAAGCTATGGAGGCCAGAAAGGGAAAAAGGCAGAGAAACACATACAAGGAGAAACAAAGGCGGAGCAAAACACACAGCAAACGATGAAACAGACTTCAAGACACTAAAGCTCAGGTTAGTTTTTTGTGGTTTAATAAAAAAATAATCAGCCCGTGAGCGTGGTTATGTGCACGTTCAGACGTCTTTACCCATAAATGGTTTGGTAAGAGGCAATGAGTTCACGCCCCACTAGTGGTAAAGTGCTGGCGTGTGAATCAGAAGATCACAAGTTCGAATCCGAGGTGCGAGCAACTGTTTTTCGATACAAACTATTTTTTGACCGTTAAACCAAAGTGTGGTTTAATGGGCAACAAACTAACCTCCAAACACTGGTTTTGTACCAACCACGCAATCACACTTTTTAGATGTGGTCTAACGGTGTGTGGCTCTGAGTCAGGTCTCATCAGAAGCCCTGGTCCAAATGTTGCTACTTTAGTTACAGGCAGGTAGTCCCCACTCACATCTGCCCTGAGGGCCATGTTCCAGTCGCTAAAGATAAGATAAACGTTTGTTAGTCCCACAAGTGGGAAATTTGCATTGCTATTGCAAGAAAATGGACAGAACAAATGTAAGAGCAGCAAAATAACAGAATAACAGCTATACAACACAAGATAAAATAAAAAGTACACTTTACAACTAAAGTACACTTTACAAAAAAATACTAATATAGACATTTGTATGTGTATGCAAAACGCCCACCTCTTTACACAAATTTATCTCCACTACCACATGCCTCCAAGTACAGAACTGGAGTGGTAAGCATGGTGAGAAAGAGAGAACATGGCAAGAGTGCATATCTTCCACTGCATTTGCACTACAAGTGAACACATTAACAGCCTTGTCGAGGTTACATGTGTCTCAAGTTGCCAGTTACACAGGCAATATAAAGAGGGTAGTGAGTTCAATGTCATATGCATCTACGCCCATTAAGAGGTGCTGCTTCTGGGAATGGGAAAGTATGAAAGTCTGAAATAATGAATATTATTCTCAGCTGGCTCCAGCACATTGAGAGGAGGTGAACTGACTCAGTCAGGCAACACTTTGCTGCTTACTGATTTAGATGTCATCACTCTAGGCTTCCAGGCAGCCCCTGAGCTAAAGCATGAGATCACTTACCACAGGCAAAGCAAAAACAGCACTACAGGGCGAGGGACACTTGGCCATTAGGTATGATAATCTCATGGTGCAGCTTTTGGCTTCATGGAGAGCCCTTAACCTCCATAGAGGAACCCAAGAAACACACCAGACCCTCCTTTGCAGTCTTCAGCTGATAACAGAACATCTTCAAGCTCTAAACGCTAACACTGTCACTCTGAAAGCCACTGCAGTTTGAAGCAGAAGGTCTGTTTGCTCTGGTAGAGATTTTTAGACCATTCCTGAACTCTTAAGACTTTCTTTCATTCCACACATAGATAATGTCTATGCCCACAGCCCCCCGCCCCCCGCCCCCAACGTATTTCCTGTTCCCCAATATAGTGACCTCCACTGCGGTGGGGTGATGTTCCAGATCTCTGGCAGCTGTCAGTAATCAGGCACGAATATCTATGATGGAGAGGTTAACTAGAACCAGATGGTCTGTATGGATGGTGGTGGCGCCCTTACTGAAGGGACGGTGACTGCAGCTTCAACGTGAGCCTCTACAGCAACCCAGCCCGGCACAGATTTAATAGTCCAGTCTCAGTGCACAAAAGGGCCTCCGTTTCCTGGGGAAACGCCCATTTTTCCCATGAGCTCATGCAGAAGCCACAAAGGTCAATGATTCAATAATAACAATACGAGCACGCAGAGGCAGAGTGCAAGGCAAGAGTCTCTTAAAAGGGCACAGGAGATCGCACTAATTTCAGGCAATTATCTCGGAGGTTAATTTATCACAGGGCAGAGGTCTTAATGCTCCAGCAGACGCCAAACGTGAGACAGCACCTGAGGAAATGAACCACCTTCAACATCTCCAAAACTTCTGCTCATCCCCTCAGGAGCAAATCGATATGCTGGCTCTTACCCAGAACCCGAGGATCGCAGCCAACTTTTAACCGAAAAACTTTGTGATGGGCTGCAGACAACCCAGTTCATTACCCTTCAGACTCTGAGACACGGAAAATCCAAAGAATAATGTCCTGGTGCACTAAGTGGATAACAAACTTGCTTCATTTCCTTATTTACTCCATTGGTTCTTGAAAGCTCATTTATCATTCCCAGCAGTATTCTGACAGAACGTCTGGTCCAAATGGGAACCGATTTCCTTCTAGGTTACAGACATTCTGCTGTAAACTGAGAGCTGTATCTGCAAATGACATCGGCAATCGCAACAAAACACTTCACCAACATACGGTAGCATTATGAAGTTTACAATCACTCTACATATTAATATTTTTAGTGATTATGTATAGAATAACTGTAAATACTCTAAAATAGACAATCAAGAGCCGTTTTAGATGTTTTAGCCAATACAATCACAAGTATTTTGGCACACAAAGATATTCACAGATAAAAAACACATGGTAATTATCTGTTCACAGTACTTTTGTCAAGTTATCTGACCCAATATACAATGCATTATTTTACAGCTTTCTGCTCATTTTTTGTCATTACAAAGATATCATACCATAGATACTTTAATTTTAGTTCACTGACAAAGCCTTCAGTTGACAGTTCTTAACATAACCTGTTTTGTAAATGAGGAGTGGGAGGATCCTTTTTAAAGTTTAAAAAACCTCCAACTAATGTAAAGGTTTGTAAGGTCTTTTTAAATGTTAAAATTACATAAAAAAAGGCTGGTGTGTAAAATGTAAACAAAAACAGAATATTTTGGAAATCATACAAACCCACATTTAATAGACAATAGAACAAAGACAACAAATAAAATGTTGAAGCTAAAAAATGTTATTGTTTTATGAAAAATATACGCTCGTATTATCTTTGATGCCAGTAACACATTTAAAAAAAAGAGTGGGACGGGGCAACAAAAGAAGTGTATAAAAAACATCTCACAACCAATTACATTAATTGGGAGCAAACTTGTAACATGACTGGGTACAAAAACCACTCTGTGAAAGACTTCACAGGGAAAGAGTGCAGCAATTAAAGAATGACAATAAATTGCAAATAATTTGGGGATTTTATCATCCATGGTACATAATATCATTATGTAATCGTTGCAGCATCTACAAATGCAAGTTAAAACTCTACCATGCAAAGAAGAAACCACATACGAAAATGATCGGCTGCCGTCTCTCAGCCTAAACTCTTTAAAGATGGTCTTGCGGTCTGAGGAATCAAAATTTTTAACTCTTTTTGAAACTCATGGATGCTACGTTCTCCAGGTTGAAGAGGAGAGGGACCAGTTTGTTATCAACCCACAATTCAAAGGCCAGCATATGTAACGCTAGACGTGTGCATTAGTGCAAATGGCTTGAGTAGCTTGCTCATCTCGGAAGGCACCATTAATGCTGAACAATATATACACGTTTTGGAGCAACTACACTGCCATCCTTGCTTACTTCAGCAAGACAACGACAAACCACATTCTGCACATATCACAACAGCATGTCTCCATACGTAGAAGAGTCCAGGTGCTAAACTGGCCCATCTGCAGTCCAGACCTGTGACCTGTTAAAAACATTTGGTGACATTGGAGACTCCAAACCGTTGAACAGCTGAATTGGACAACGGTTCACTCTCAGAAGTCCAGCACCTGGTCTCCTCAGATCCTAAACATTTCAATAGTGCTGTTAAAGGAAGATATGATGTGGCACAGTGGTAAACGTCCCCCTGTCCCAACTTTTTTTAAAAAACATGTTGCCCCCAATTTCAATAGAAGCAGATTTTTCCCCAAAAAAACAAACAGAAGTTCTCTGTTTCAATATTTGAAATGGTATCTACTTTCAATTACAAATGGGTTTACATTATTTGCAAATCACATTCCGTTTTATATTTTACACAACATTAAACCTTTTTTGGAACTGGGTTGTAATTTTTTTCCAAGTCATCACTCAAATAACCCTTTGTGGCATATTGGGTTTGTTTTTTAAAGAGTTTACATTAAGAGAAGTTGGACAAGACTAGTATATTGTAATCATGTAATACATTCATTTGCACCCACACAGCTTTTACACTTATGAAACCACAGATTTAAAATTTTTAAGCACTAGAGTACATACACACCAAGAAGTGCTACACACATCCTGTCATGTCTGATCGGAGTACGATGTGTCTAAAGTGCACAGCTAGCTGTGATTTCAAAGAGAAGTTGATGGGTACCCCAGCCCCAAGGAGCTTGGTTCATGACCCTCCACAACAAGGGAAGAGTCCCTACTGAGCTTAAAGGCAGTGATTGCAGCTGGGACATACAACCAAGCACTCCCCACGGCCTCTGTGGCATTCTGGTTCAATCGTTTTGCTCAAATATCAGTTTGAACCAAACACTATCCCTGTTTGAACTCACTCGGGGGCTCCATAAAAGCGTCTCCTCGACCTTGACACCCAATCCAAAGAGCTACAGCTACGCTCATCCACCCGACCGTGCAATGGCTTAAATATTGAAAAATTCAAAGAACTGTTTTCCACTTATAAAAACCACCCAGGTCTGTTCGCCGTTGTTGAACTTTCTGGGTAGAAAGTTCACTGAAAATAGTCCAGCTCTTCTGGTTTCTCTTGTGATGTTCTTAGAAGCCCCTCCCCTGCCCTCTTCCCCGACAGACCCTGTTAACCCCAGCCATTGTAGAGGTGTTGATGTTGCTAAGCTGCTGCTCTGGCTTTCGGCAGTTCTGCTTTGAGGGGCAGAAAACAACTTATTTTGTTTTGTTGGGCGCCCGACACTGAATACATCAACTGTGTTACAGCCTCTCACTTCATGCACCCGTTCCAATAACAACCATTATATCTGCTACTGAGGTCTGGCTGTATTTACCATCGGCAACAAAACAAAAAAAATTATGCATCCTCAAAAATCTTAAGCAAACATAAATTGTGGTATTTCTTCCTACTGACAGTGAAACATTTTACCGATTGTAATTGAGTATTTCTGTACCCCTATTTCTGAGCTTAAAAAATACGTTGCCACTTTTTATATAAAAATAAGTAGCGATGGCTTTGTGTGAAGATTGGGCACAACTGAGTTCCTCGTCACAGAAAACATACATCACTCTGATTAGTGCCTATAAACACAACTCCAACATGACTTTGCAGCAGGAGGAACATGAGAACACATGGAAGAAATTGAATGAGGTCATGTGTTAGCATACTGCGGTCATTCAATGCGTGGAATGTGGAATGAGTTGGCCTTGCTGCAAATAACTATCAACAGAAACGGAGCACCAATAGCAGAGACCCTCTTGACCCTTGTCTAATCAAGTGGCCCTCTGTTATGATCGGCCTCTGACTCCAAGTCAAAAACCCATGCTGTCTGAATTCCACCAGCACCGATGCCTTCTTCCACAGAATGCAGGTTGTAATTTGGCATTCATCCTACAGCGTCTCACAACACATTCAGACTTTTTCATAATTCAATATTTTTGCACCTCGGGAAGGGTCTCTGCTTTGTTCCCCGCTGTGGACTAAACTGACTGTACAGACTTCAGGCAAATGAGGTCTGTGCTTGGCACCCTGACAGAAATGCAGCACCATTACCGTTTTAGGCCAGCGGTCTTCCAGCTCACAGGCAGCAGAAATGTTATTACAGAGGCAGACTGTTCCTCATAAATAAAAGGTAATGGCCAGCACTCTGAGGCCGTGCAGACTGGCTGTCCTCACAAGCTCTCACAAGCTCCACAGACAGAGGAGACAGTGGTACTATCTGAATTTAGACAGCATTTAGACAAGAGGTGAATGAGGCTCACACTGAATCTAACGGCCGGTCTATTCTAGCAAACACTGCTTGACACTGACAGCAAAAAGAACCAGATGCATTTCTATGAGAAAATGTGAATAGTGACTGTGTGGTCACTGTAAAACCAGTGTTTGGAGACACACAAAGTTTGGTTTTAAGGACAAAAAAGGTTAGTGTTACAAATAATCTCTTCACACAGTGGATTCAAACCAGTGATCTTCTGACTCAGAGGCCGGCGCTTTAACGCTGCACCACCGGTGGGCGGGGAGGGGGTGGAGGCGATGTCTCTTACAAAGCCATTTATGGTTTACAATGGCTGAATGCATAGCCTCATTCACAGGCTGATTACTTTTAAAAATAAAACAACAACAAAAAGTTACTTTTTCTTTTTTTAGAACTGACCTGAGCTTTTTTTTTTGTTTGTTTCTCCACGTTTGTGTTTTCTTGCATTTTGTCCCTTTCCGGCCTCCCTAGCCGTGACGTCACACTCTCTCTCCAACACACATTTTGAGGGCGACTCGACCATAAAATCGTTCCCTACTCGGCGCCTGATTGTCCGATCAAAAGGTTATACACAGAGAACATTAACAGATGTGTTGATGTTGGAACCATTCCAATATTTCGAAAACTGTAGAAGAAGAAGAGGCATCAAATTCCAACTATAAAAAGAATAACAATAAAACTTAAGAAGTACAGTAGCGCGATTGCTTCTGCAATCACACAAATTAGCTTGAGTTAAGTCAGCAAATGTTTTTGTTACTAAAGCTTTTTGGGTCTCCATGAGTCCTATAAATGGAGTCTGGATGGAGCCAGGCTCCACAACACAGAAATCAACTGTTTTCATTGGACATGCCAAACATTTATCAGACCCACTTGTATGAGGCCGGCATGCTCGCTCCTGCCAAAGAACAAAATACCCTGTGGACTCTGGGGGCCGAGTGGTACTAAAGGGCCGTATACTGGAACGCGTCAGCCATCAAGCTGTGGTCCCCATTGGGCTCCAAAGCAGGCGGCCAGACACACTTCCATCACCTGTCGGGAAGACAGCTTTCTGCCCCCCACAACCCGTACAAGCCCTCCACAGCTGCTCCACTTTAATGAACAGACATCAGTTCAGCTGTCCAACTGAACCTGTCTCCGCATCTGACAAACTGGGCAACTAGTCCCAGAGACTCCTGGGTTGGAGGATCAAACCATTCTTCTTCATCTCTGAGCTTGAGGCCCGCTGCATCCTAACAGTGTTAAAATAATGACCACTGCTGTGTGACTAACCTACCTCGTGGTTTGAACTCAGTATTCCATTCTCTTTCTGAGGACAGGGGGGTGGTGGCCCAGAGGGTATGATACTTGTCTCTGGACCAAGAGGTCATGGCTTCAAATCCTATCTTCAGTATACAGGGGGTCCACAAGTTACGACGGAGCTCCATATAAAATGGATGGATAAAAGTGTCTGCTAAATGCAGTAAATGTACTGTTAGAAGTAAAAGTGCTCAAAGAAATACTTCAGAGAAACAAGGCGGATTCATCGAGGCGGAGAACAGAAAACACAATTTTCAAATCCACTCAAGCTATGCTGAGGGTTTCAATCAGATGAGGTTAATTATTCACCTGCTCTCGTTTTAATTCAAGGCACAAGTGTTCTGAGATGCACAGTAAAATTCTGGGCATTCACCAGACTGAACAATCTGAACATCTACAGCTGCCCGCATGAAACAGGATTATCAGAAGCATGGAGTTTGGCTTCCAAAAATCCTTTCTCACAGCTGACCGGCTGCAGGAAGCATGAGATCTGGGTTCCGGGAGTCAGTAAAGCTCACTGTGATTAACAGTAAACGCATCCACACATCTGAATCGGAGTTCAAGGCTGACAGGGGTACTTAATTAAAATTGAGTAATTTTAAATATTTTTCCATTACAATGTATGTTGTCCATGAATCGGTTTAGTAACCCAGTCCTCAAGCTGAATGATGAGCAGGGTCACAAAGCTGTATTAAGGAGGATGAGGAATTGCCGCAAGAGGAAACTATTCACTACGAAACCAAATGCCTTAATTTGACCCCTTAAAATGACCTTCCCATACAGTAAATAAAAAAAAAATAAGGGAAACGTGCACAGATTAAAGCTGATTAAGGGGTAAAACTACAGAATTTTCTCCTTACTTTTTCAAATTTGCCCCTTAAATAACCTCCTAAATTGACGCCTTAAATTTGAGATTAAGGGGTTTCACACTCATGCCGTAAATCTAATTTTAACGGTCACTTAATTAAAAAAACGGCGACTTAATTCAAATGACGGGGTTTGGTGTATTTTCAGGGGTAAATTAAGGAAGGGTCAAGCGCATTTTAAGTACATTGTGTTTCGTAGTGATTAGAACTCAAGTCACTTTTGTGGGTCATAACAGAGACACTATAAAGGAGGAGACGGTTCACTGTTTATGGGGAAAGCCCCCGAGTTTCAGTAAAAACATTCGGCTTGCTGGTAAAGCAACAAATGGGAAAAGCCCTGTGAAGATATTCACGTACTGAAAAATAAATTTTTTTCACAATATTTGCATGGACTCTGGTCTTGTCTAGTGTGTTGCCAAGATGGTCACTGAGCTGACTTTTAAAAGGGGAAATTTAAAAAGAGGAAATCCACACCAGCAGGATCTCATGAACACACGTAGTTACTAATTACACGTATGCCATGTAAAATGAAATAAACGCGCGTGAAGTAAAAGCATTTGTTAATTTGAAAAGGATTACAGAATCTGGGCTGAATGATTCACTGTAAAACGACCCATAGACACTGTTCTGTCTCACAGAAAGAAACAACCAGATTTACACACACATTCTGCACTACTGTTCTGTTTTTTATAGTTTTTCTGTTGTTTTCTATTATTTTATTGTTTTTTCACTGTTGCTGCACAGGGATAGATGTCCACAGAATTGTATAATGACATCATTAACAATTTTCTTACTCTATTGCTAATGTACTCTGCCGATGGCCCGAAGTGAGTTTGTATGACTGTTCTATCACAGGAAGAAGTTTTACTGGGGATTTAGCATTGTTGTTCCTTCCAAACACAAAGTATTATTTAAATATATATATAGATTTTTGTTTGGAGTCTTTGAACATATTTCAATTTGCATCCAAAGACACGCATCACCTGTGTTTTGGTCATTGAAGATGTACAGAGAAACAGGAGACACCCGACTGCTGAGCGGCTCTTTGGTCTTCCCCGCTGAGGACAGGTGAAGGGTGAGAAGATAACGAAAAACACAAAACAAGCAGAGTGTTTGGGCTCCGGGTGCGTCTCTGCTGCGAGGGCTCGGCTGTTTGTTGTTACAGCTCGGCCGTAACGGATATCCCTGGGTTCAGTGCTGTCCCAGACGCACTTATCCTCACGATCTGTGAGCATCACTGTTTCTTTATGCACAGCCGCAGCCAAAATAAGGCCCAGCCAAGGCTAATGCACCCTCACTGGGCCTGCTGCTCGAGCGCTGAGGGGCTACTGGATATCCGGGACGCAACCTGAACCTCTCTGGTTGGCAGCAAGATCAGCTGTGAGTCAAAAAAAAAAGTAAATGTAGTTTAAAATTATTACAACCAGTGGTGGGGTGGGGCCGATCCTCTGGCTGAGCTTCCGGGGGAAGGCGCCATGAGCTCGCGACTCAGAGAGCAGCCGACCTGCGGCTTTGAACAAAGGCCAGGCTATAAGACCACTGCCCTCACTGCATGCGTCTAAAAACCCTCAGAGCCAGTGCAACCCCCAAGAAAAGTGAAAAAAAGAATGGGCCAGGGCTGGATGTCAGTGTTATGTCGGACATTCATAACACGCCCCTGTATGTGTGACAGTTCAACACTTGTAGAGAACTTGGCCTAATCAAAGCTTGCATTGTCTCCTTCCCCGCTGTAAACATTAAAGAACCATTTTCTCCAGTTCGGTAGAAGAAAAAGACAAACTACATAAACCAGGGGCTCTGAAATGAAGGCGTAGGAAATTATTTAAAGCAAGACACACTTGATTTCTGATGCAGAAAAAAACATTTTTTGTGTTTGACACACAATGTTTGACACACATTCAGTTGTTCTGTTGAAAGGATATACATCGAGAAGCAAACCCACAACAGATGTCACGACTGGTTGTTTGGAAACTCTCAGCATATGCTCCTTCTGAACAGGCGACTCGGTGTGACACAGCCTCGGGTGGGCAAACGGGCTCTAATCTGGTCTTCTTCACTCTGGGTAGACGTTATCTGATACTCTCTTTTGGAGGATGCGCAAACATATGTTTCTATTTACATTGTGGCAACGTAAACTGGAAGTCTTTTTATAGCAGCAGTTACAGTGAAAGTTACAGCGTCTTGCAAAGAGAACGTCTTCCACATTTGTCTGGATTACAAATGACACCATGATATTTTGTACTGTCATGTTTCATTTTAAGACATAGGCCTTCACCAGTAATTCATTTTTTTCCTAAGATTGGTTTTATGAAATATTCCGTGACAAAAATTGATAACTGAAAGGTTGTTTGCAGCCTCGCCCCCTTTTCTGAACAAACTCTGAGTTTACCAGATGAAAGTTCCTGCCCTAACAAGAACATAACCGCTATATAACTGACCTCTATCTGTGAATAATATAACTTTTCCAGGAAAAAATAGGTTAGACCGTGAATATGAAAACCAGCTGTGAAAATTAAGACCAAAGTTCATTCTAACGGAATTACAGATAAAGTTACAGACAGACATGCACATAAAATAATATCGAAGTGTTTGGAAACCCCAGTAAGCACTGCTGGATCCACTGTGAGTTACTGGAAGCCACATCATACCACCCAGGCACTGCCTGGACAAAGCCGTCCCTCAAAGCCCGGGGTCACAGCAATAACGGGACTTGTGAATGAAGCCACAGAGAGGCCAACAATCACTTTGAAGGCGCTACAGAGTTCAGTGGTTGAGACTGGAATGAAGCTCCACCGGTCAACAATATCAAGAGCTCTGCCTACAACCGGCCTGTATGGGCGGGTGGATAGAAAGAAGCCATTGCTGAACAAAAAACACATCAAAGCATGTTTAGAGTTTGTCATAAAGTGGCACAGCTAAAATGTGGGGTAAGGTTTTGTGGTCAGATGAGACAAAAATGGAACCGTTTGCTTAAAATTCAAAAAGCTATGTGTTATACAAACCTAGCACCGCCCATTCCAACAGAGGAGTATGGGAGCGGCCCCGTCAGATTGTGGGGATGCTTGTCCTCACAGCGGACTGGTCACACTGTTAAAATGGAAGGATGGATGCATGGCGCAAAATAGAGCGACATACTGCATGACAAACTGTGTCTGTCTGCTAAAAGTTCACCTTTCAGCAGGACAACGATCCCCAGTACAAGGCCAGAGCAACACAGGAGTGGAGGAACAGCAAAAAGGTAAATGTTCTACACTGGTCCAGTCAAAGTCCAGTCAAGTCCAGCTCTCACCCCAGGATACTTAATAAGCTGGTATTGTAGCAAAAGGTGGTTCTACTAGTCTGAAGGGGTTAAACATTTACACAGGTAGCATTTTTCAGTTTTTACTTTTTTAAGAAGTGCTGAAATATTAGCATTTTGACTTTGAAAGACCAAAAGAGAATATTGGTTTGCAATAAAAATACTGGCTGGAACGACTGAGTGTCATTTGTGATCTAGACAAACCTGATGACTTTCAAGGGGCTGAAGCTGCAAAAACAGCCTGTTTTGAATTCACTGTTTTTCTTTTGAAGCCACAGAAATCAACATATTTACACATCCACCTATTCAGGCTACAAGAGATTAGCGCCACCCATTAACACTGAAATTATATTGGTGTTTCACTGCTTTTTTTCTCCTTTTTTTTTCTTCAAAAGAGTCACAACCAATGTAGAAAGCCAATCAGAACAGGGGTAATTTAAAACAGGAACAGAAACAGTGTGTTTGACTGAAATTGTAACAAATACGCAAACAAAATGCCGTAAGTGGACCACACAGGGAAATGTAAGATACAGGGCCGGTAAATGTCTTCACCAAAGAATGAGAAGGTGCGAGTTCAGACTATGCCCAATACACTCATCCTGCACTTTTAGCACAAGTAAACAGGATACCTCAAAAGAAGGCAAGCCACTCAAACCTAAGCCACAAAGGGTAACGCAAGGAGCCGAACACGAGCGCGAGAGGCCGCGTGGGTGCAGCTCAACAAACATCAGACACACGCCTTGTGTGAAGTGCGCCTGCTCCCTTTCCAAACGTCGCTTTGCTCCATCTGTGTCTCTCTTTTTGGCACCCATGCACACTGAGACAAACGCAGCCTTCCACACCTGCAAACGGATCGTCTACCCAGTTCAAAGACTCATCTGCACTAGCACAGTAAAAAAGGTCTCCAGAAGGTCTTTATGCAGCAAACACATGACAAATGATTCAGGTGTGTAGTTTGTCCTTTTACCAGCAGAGTCTGTGAAGACTGTGGGGATGAGCAATATAGTAAAACATCACAACACTTCAACACATAGCAAAATACTTTTCCCTGGCAACTGATACATTTGAACGAACAGAAAAGAAACGCAAACTGGATGCATTTCCGTGAGAAAATGTAAGGAGTGATTGTGGGGTCGCTATAAAAGCAGTGTTTGGTCGCAAAAAAATAATAATAATTGCGCGCACTGCGGATTCGAACGTGTGATCATTTTATACAGAGGCAGGTACTGCTGGACCATCAGTGGGTCGTGAACTCACCACCCGTCACCTCATTTATGGTTAAGGGCGGCCGAAAGCACATGCAGCCGTGTTCACGGGCCGATTATTTTTAATTAATCATTTTTAATTTAATCATTTTTAACCGCAACGAATGTTTTGTCCTTTTCCAGCTTCCTTATCCATGACGTCACAGACTCTCTCTCTCCAACACACATTTTGAAGGCGATTCAACCGTTCTTGCTCTCCCCATATATTACAGAGCCTAATCGACCACAAAAATCGATTTTTTTAAATAATCAGTACAAATGTATACATACATGCGCACTGCAGGGGACATTAATGGATGTTTTGATGGTGGAACCATGCTCATATTTCAAAAACTGTAGGACGAGAAAAGAAACCAAATTCAGCTACAAAAAGAATAATAATAACAATAAAAATAACATTTAATAACAGAAAGTATTAGTACAAATGAATTTATTTTTTTTTATTTATACACTGCATTGCAGATAAATTCAACAGGACTTATTATGCTCTGTTTGTAAAGTATCGTGCAGGTGGTCAATGTAAAAATCTACAAATATCAAGGTATACACAGAAAAGCATACTGAGAAAAAATATATCAGGATAATAATGCACATATTCATGATGCTCATCTCTGATCTGAAGTGCAGCTGACAAAGTGTGTCCCAGTGGAACTCCTGGGTAAAGTCAGTGGGGGGGCTCACGCATGCTGAAGTATTTTTAAAGACATGGGTGGAGATCCTCTTTCGCCATGACTATTATGGAAGTTCCCCTTTTTTTCCACCATGACTCAAACGGCCCCCTACAATGATAGAAGCTACAAAAGAAAGAGCTTGGGTATGCAATCATAGTCAGAGAGGCCCACAGGAATGCAGAGATTTTTCAAACTCTCCTGACCTCATCTGGCCTATTGCCTGCTTGCCTGGACTTTATTGTTTCTGATGTGTACACTGGGCAGAAAGAAACATACATCACCTTACACTTAAATGGTACAATCTGGTCCTAAATTGGACATTATTCTAAACGCAGAATGGAAGTCAGGTAGGTTGTAGTCAGTTAGTACTTATAAAGCTACTAACTCAGAGAGCAAAATCAGCTCAAAACCACGAGAAAATGCAAAGTGTGATTTCTATAAAACTAGTTTGGAGACAAAAATCTTCTCACACCGTGGATTTAAACCAGCGATCGTCGACACTGGTTTAGGACAGCTAAACGCGTAACCATGGTAACGGACTGATTATTATTCATTAAACCACAACAAACAGTGACACACATCTTTTTTTTTTTTTTTTTATTACTGACCTGAGCTTTAGTGTCTTGAAGTCTGTTTGTAACTGTGCTGTGTGTTTTGCTCTGTGTTTGTTTCTTCACGTTCGTGTTTCTCCACTTTTTGTCGCTTTGCGGCTCCCAAATCCATGACGTCACAGACTCTTTCTCCAACACGCATTTTAAAGGCGAATCGACCGTCCTATCTTTCTCCCTGTATATTACAGAGCTGACTCCACCACAAAAATCGATTTTTTAAATGATCAATACTCGGCCCTTAATCAGACAATCACAAAGTTATATGAAAGGGCACGACACCGGATATTAACGGACATTTTGACATTGGAACCATGCCAAAGCAGCTCCTTGCCAGCTATAAAAAGAGTAATAATAGAATAATAACAGTGTGACGCAATCACACTAATTACAGGCACGCACAGATCGGCCACAACATTAAAACCACTGAATCCAGCAAATAACATTTTCTCGTTACCTGTTAAGTGATGGGAAATATTAGGCAGCAAGTGAACAGTCAGGACTTGAAGTTGATGCATTGGAAGCAAGAAAAATTAGGCGAGTATAATTGGCAAAACCAAATGGTGACTTTTAGGTGACTCTCTCCAGAAGGTCCTGTGGGGCGTTCTGGCCCGAGTAATTCGGACATTCGTCCATCATGTTGGTATTATTTCTATGGGATGCAAAAATAATAATTTTTTCAGTCAGTAAATTCATTAACCCATGTGTTTTTTTTTCCCCCCCAAAATTTTTCTTTAATGAAGAATGTTGTTCTTGCACCTAGTTTTGCTTTAATTTTCATGGAAACCCTTTTCATCATTAATTAATTACAATATATTGTTAAAGCTCTTTGGCCTGCAGCATAAGGTTATTTAGTTAATAAGATAACATTATTCCGTTAATGATATTCCAGCGATTGGCCTTATTAGCATAAAATAAGTTTTCGTGCTTTATTTTGCGAGGATGATATATAATTTCTTCAGCGGCCACAGTTCAGTTTGTCAGAACATGGACACGGAGGGAAAGCCAACATCTGTAGTAGGAGAAGTTTTGTTATTCTTCTTCTTTTATTGTTTCAAGGTGTTTAGAATGCAGGTTTTAGGTGAATTACCACCACTTCCTCCTCTTAATGTGTTACTACTATTACATTTCGGGTTAAAAATTCAAAAATCATGACTCATCCCTTATTGTTAAACAACTGTTTCAATTCAAATTACAGTAAAAACTCTAAGCAAAGCTAAACAAAGACTTGAACAGATTTAAGCCTTGAACTTACTTCTGATTCACTGCTACTATTTAGACAAGCAAAAATTCAGTTAGGCTCATCTGTCCCCTTATCTGACAACGTTTCAGTGCTTCTGTCTCTCTGCCCTGCTGAGATATTATGAAATATTTTGAATATTATGCTGTTTGGGTCGGCCCTAGTGAACTCACCAAAGAAATAAATCACTACAGCCTGATCACAAGTGTGCATATAATACAGACTGTAATTACTCGGGCAAACTTAACTGCAGGTCACTTTCTTCTTGTTAGGTAGAGACGGAGTGTTCCGTTACCAGGATAAGAGAAAAAGGACGAGTGAACTGTTCAAATAAGAGCGTGAAGTTAAAAGAGGCCCATTTTTCCAAGAGGGAGGGTAATGGAATCGCAACACTCAGACTGAGACGCCAACAGTGTGAGAAAGCAACAGGTGAGGAAAAACCAACAATGCTCCCTCAGCACCCGCCTCAGTGGCACCTCCAAACACACACATTCTCACGCTCCACACACACCCCCGCCTGGAACCAACGTTTAGTTCAGAGCTGGCCACTTTAGGCTAGGCCTCTTGTTATTGGCTACTAATTTCTTTTTCCCTATATTTAATAAAAATATTAAAGAAAACTTCAGGCACTTAACCTCTTAACATGTTTTCCTTACTTATGCTTTAACCTCTTTGACAGGGTTTGTTAAGGCGTGTAACTTAACTGACAGTAACTTGGTTGAATAGCGGATGTTGATTTTAAGTTTAGCTTTAGAGGCTGAAGAACAGATGTGGACTACTTGAGCACTGATGTCCGTCGCTCTGGATAAGAGCGTCTGCTGAATGCCGTAAACATAAATGTAAATATAAATGTAAGGCTTAGACCATGTTCTTTAACACAAGGACGGCCTGAGCAAACCTCCCACCCCCACCCCAACACACACACACACACACACACACACACACACACAGGAAATGGAGCATCCCGGACTCAGATAGTAACAGAGCTGTTTGCCCTCGCTATCAGCAGTATACTATGTGAAGCATCATCAGGCCAGATTAGTGGCGCTGTAGCCGCCTCTATCTAAATAAAGACTCGGTAAGGAGTGCAGACATCACAGACTGCATTTAGCCACCTAACCCATGGAAACAACTTTTTTAATGGACGGTTTTCTTTTCTTCAATCAAGTGAAACAACCATACGTCCACTACTCATTCCTCACTTTATTGCTTACATACAGGCAAACACACAGCACGCAAAGCTCTAATTTGCCCACCGTAAACACCCAAATACACACAAAACCCCCCCACAAGACACACACAGCTCAGTCCACACCGCACCTTGGCTCCATATGCCAAAAAGGAACTGCCTCACATCCTTTATCTGTATTTATTTAATAAAGGCTCAGTACAGCATTCCTTCGATATGACCTCACATTTCAGTAATCAAAACCATGCACCAGGAGCCCCTCGTGCTGGAGGGAGTAAAAGCACTCCTGCACTCCCTCAGAGTGCTCTGAAGGCTAATCCACTCACATACACGACTCCCCGGGTCTGGCCGGGGTGCGTTCACACGGAAACTGCGCTGCGGGGAGTCACCTCGTCCGGAAAAAAGAGAGAGCACTACTGATAAGTGCTAATATTAGCTAGCCTGTCATCCCTCTGACCGTACCACGCCATGAAATGGTCAGTGGAGGCAGGAGAAACAGATAAGAGTGGCTCACAACCATTCACTCCACACTCCACACGGAGAAGGAGGACAGATTAGCCTGTAATTGCCCCTACGGCCAGTACTGGTTCGGAGATATTGTGCAGAAAGATACAAATGTTTGCCCTTTAGAATCAAGTCTTATTTCATGCTGTTGCATGACTAAACCGTAGAGGCCAAACTGTTTCACAAGACACTTCCTACGCTCAGCCATGAATGTTTCTAAGCAGCCATGTTGCCGAATCAATACTAATGGGCTCTTTCCCAGTCGGGTCTGGAAAAAGTACCATGAGGCGACATTTAAAGCAGGGTCAAAAAAACGACCCGCCGTTGAGTCACTGATCCTGTTTTCTCACATACAGATTTGTCAGTCAAAGCCTGCGCAGCTCCTTGGCCTGAATTACATCACTGTGATGTCACCATGCAATCATCTGGCACTGAGTCACCCACTTGGGTGCTGTCTGCTGGCTGCTTATGGCCTGCACAGCAGTGGAGACCTGCTTTTTGTTAAAGTCACGCAAGAAACCTAGTGACCACACCGAACGGTCCCGTTCCAACGACAGGCATGCAACCCGAATTCTAGAAACACAGTCTAGCCTCCGAACACAGGTGTACAATCATAATCTAGGACATAAAAACACAACTAAGCCACAGAAAATGGAAAAGGACCTAAATATTCTGTACTTGTAAGCTTTACTGTAGTAATAGAAAAAATGACAAAAGAAGAGTGTAAAAACAGTTTTAACAGTCCAGAGCGGCGTAGGCAAGCGTACTGGGGGACGCCGACTCCCTCACTCATACGCCGCGTTACTGCGTATTTTTCCGCCGCGCGCAACCAAACTAGTTCTGGGAGCGAGCGTCGTAAACTCAAAACGTCGTATGTCGAGACTGTGGTAACCCGAGGACCCCCGTATGTGGCACAGATGTAAGTGTGTTCTTTGCAAATCCATCAGTCAAGCACAACAGGTGGAATTATCAGTTAAACTAGCACTGAATGTGTGTCCAAGGGCGTATATTTGTGTGCATTATCAACAAGGACCAATCTGTAGAATACTTTATTAGCTACATTTCTCTACATTCTTGGTCATTTGGTAACTAGTCAGTGTGTGTTATGTATGTTAAGAATTCTATTGCAAAACACCACTGAACCCAACCAAACAACCGAAAAAGGCCGGCACAGACATCTTCAGTCTGTTTCCCTGCTCAGGCTCTTAGTTTCACAAACACATCCAGCGGGCAGCTGGAGAATAAGCAGGAGTGGAGGGACTTCCTCTACCAGTTTCTCCACAGCCATTAACCCAGCATGACTCAGTTGGAGCCTCCCCAGGACAGCACAGCTGAATGGGAAGGCTGGGAGTCAAAAGCCGGCTGGGTGGCTCTCTCACTGGCAGAGACTTCTAGAAACACTGGAACAGGATGAAGAACTCGTGGGCTGTTCAGAGGCTACTCTTGTTTTCACACATGCCCTGAGCCATCACTGTTGTTCAACTAAATACAATCCACAAATGGATTTCTTTTAACGTCTGATGGAGGTGTTTTACTTCAGCCCTGCTTATTATTCGTGTTTGACAGGATCTGAATCAGCATCAGCATTACAGTAACTGACAGTTACTCTATAGTTCTAGAAAATGGTCGTGTTTAAGTGGCAGCTTTGCAGTTTAGCACAAATCAGAGGCGTAGAGGATCTAATACATAAAAACAGAAATGAGGCAATACGGGACTGCTGAAAACGATGACAGAAACTGTTCGGCATACAGTGGTCATTTTGTTTCTGGCACGAGAGTGCAGACTATCATTTCAGTGTAAATTGGGAAAACACAATTCTTAATCAAAGATACACGTAGTCAAAGCAAAGACTGTCATACCCCTCCTACACAGTCAGGCAACGAGAGCATCCACTTACACATGAATACCTCTGAAGCTGTAGCGTGACTTGTCACCTCCATGTCATGTATTTAAAACCTTCAACTACAGTGAGCTGTAACTCCTGAACGTGCATGTTCTAATCAGACAAGCAAGGCAGCAACTAAAGTGCAACTCCATCATTTTTTTTCAAACTCTGCATAATAAAACACGCTTAATTTGTCGACAAAGTGGTTCAGAGCAGTTTGTTGTGAAATGCACCCCTTTCAGTGAAGTTATATTATGTGCCATGCAGGTCTTCACAGAATCGGAACAGGTGAAGCATGAAACTTCTACCTCACTGAAACTTTTTACGTTAAATTTTTCCAAAAATGGCATCTAATGCCTGAGGCATTGTTTTGAGATACAATTTTGGCCTTTTATATGTGTTTTATATGTTAGAAGAGGTTCATGCAGGGCATTGTAATGCAGGAAGATAAAACTTATCACTGTTTTGCCACTGACAGGCTCACTTTGGAAAATAAAGTCATTTTTATCATAGATAAGATGGCTATTTTTGCACTGCAGATATTGCAATCCCTGGTCCCCATCAACACCGCTGTAAAACAAATCGTACTGGATGCACTGCTCTGGAGTTCACATAAACACAAATTAAATGTTTCCATTTTCTTTAAGTATACAATAAATATTTTAACTAAGAGAGCAACTTTCATTAACTCATGTATCAGATAAGAAGTGAAAATTTGACCTAAAGTTTAACAGGACCACGTTTGAATGACTGTGTCTCAAAGTTATCTGGCTTTTACTGGCCTGATGAACAAAAAACATGTTTTTTTTTTTGCTACAGTTTCTTAGAACTTCTAAAATACAAGAAACAATGCACTAAAACTGACTACAAGCTAATGAGTAACAAACGAGCTCCGAGACTGGTGCAGCAGGTCCCTGCAGCAGCTTTACTTCGACGCACGGCTCTCAACAGACATTTGTTCCACTAAAAGTCGAAAGAGCACAGAAGTGCTGCTGACACTTCCACAGGGTGAGCTGAGCGGCCTGAATGTAGTTTTCACTGATAATGAGTAAAAATAGCAGGCATGGTACAACTGCACGCTCTCCCAGTGCCCTTTTTAAACACAGTCTGGAGATCAGCAGCTCGCCTCTGCTCACAAGAATAGTGATCAGACCACGGAAAGGGGAAAAGGGAAGCAATGCTGTAACTTCTGCAATCTAAATCTTGATGAAAGAGTTTAGAATCAGTTTTGCTCTGCTTTATCCTGCTGGCAGCTGTGTGTGTGTGTGCCCTGAGCCGGGTGTGTGGAGGACTGGGTCTGGTGTGTGTGGCCCCAGGGTGTATGCAGTATTGGGTCTGGAGTGTGAGGTCCTGGTGTGTGTGCAGTACTGGGTCCGGTGTGTGGACCGGGTGTGTGTGCGGGACCTGGTCTGGTGTGTGGACCTGGTGTGTGTGCAGTACTGGGTCCGGTGTGTGTGCAGTACTGAGTCTGGTGTGTGAGGTACTGATATGTGTCCCTCTCAGAGCTCTGGGAGAGTGAGACGAGAGGCACTGCCTGGCCCGGTATAAAGTTCCCTTCTGTTCCAAGTTACGATAAACATCGTTCTACCATCAGATCTGTATTTTTTGGATTTGTGGAAAATCCAGTATGGTGGTAGGCCTCGCTCGAATTCCTTAATCCCCCTCCTCCTTTTTAAGCTTAAGGGGTCCCCTTCCTTCAATGTCTCCCCTGTACCCCCCCCACACCCCGCATTCCCTCACACACACACACACACATGCAGACGCGCGAGAAAACGCCGCGTGTCCGTGTACCTGGATGAACTGGATCGTGAGCGCCGACTTCCCGACGCCGCCGCCTCCGACCACCACCAGGCGATACTTCTCCTGCACGGAGCCGTCCTTCCAGCCAGCCATGGAGAACACACACTCACACACACGGTCTCACACACTCACACACACGGTCTCACACACTCACACACAGGCACGCGCCGTGTGAACCTCCAGCGAGCGCGCAGCCGCTCCTCCGCGCGTGACAGGCCTCGAAACGCAGAGCACGCACCGCCTGGAGGAGAACCGGAGCGAGTCTGGGAGTAATCCGTGGAGGAGAAGCTGGAGGAGATCTCTCAGAGCGCGTCCAGCCTCAGGGCCGCCTCGCTCGGTCCGCCCTCCGCTCGACCAGCCGCGCCAAGATGGGGAACAGACACACTGCCTGGCTCGCCTGTTACAAATGGCCGACGCTAGAGGCCGTCCTCCGTCCCAGCAGCTCCTCAGATCTGGAGAGAACATCCACTGGAGATACTCGTCTACGATCTCACACAGGAGTGCTGTCCTATCCGCCTGTTGGCTGCAGCTCTGAAATCTCCCAGTGGCGTCGGGACGCTGCTCTGAGAATCAACCCAGGAATACAGCGCACTGGGAGTGGTTCTGTTACAAGATCAATGTTACAAGCAGTTTTCTCCAGGATAAATAAAGTTGTTTCTGATTACTGATTTATCCTCACTTACTAACGTTTTTGATCAATATATACTTAAAGAAGCAAGTGATACTGCTGTACCTACACTGACAAGTGAGGAAAAACCGAAAAAACTCTGATTCTACTCTGAAAAAGTGTCTAAGGTTGAATTGTTAGCTGCAGCTCTGAAATCCTCGCAGTGGCTTCAGGATGATGTTCTGAGAATTAAACCCAGGAATACAGTACTGGGAGTGGTTATTCTACATCAGAATCAGAAAACTTTATTGCTTATGTTAAGACTGCAAGACAGAGATACATACACACAAACAAAACAAAATATAAAGTCTAAATACATCCAATAAAAGAATCTGTAGAGAAAACTCTACAGATGCTGGGTACGAATACTATAGATGATAACTTAGATGATTACTTATTTACGTTTACATGTAAGGAACATTTTGGATAAATATATATACTTTTAGGAGCAAATAATGCTTTAATTACACTGAAATGTGT
This sequence comes from Bryconaethiops microstoma, assembly GCA_037577275.1. NCBI lineage: Eukaryota > Metazoa > Chordata > Actinopteri > Characiformes > Alestidae > Bryconaethiops > Bryconaethiops microstoma. The sequence continues at coordinate 7,400,525 of JBBJLS010000039.1, read as the reverse complement.
CGTAAAATTAAATATGACAAAGACAGAGACACACACACACAAAGAATACAAATGATAAAGTCTAAATCAATCCAATAAAAGAATCTGAAAAGAAAAACTCCATGAAATACACTAATATACACAAATGCTAGATATATATACTATAAATAAGTAACTTTCATGATGACTGATTTACATCTACTGAACTAACATTTTTTTCACAAATGTACTTTTAGGAGCAAGTAATGCTTTAATTTCACTGAAATGTGAAACAAATTGTACTCTGAAAAATGGCAAGTGTCTAAGGTAGTTTCATGTAAAAGTGTGATGGATTTGTACATTTCTGACGAATGTGAGGGAAGGGGAACTTTTTGTTCCACTTTAGTCCTTCACGTGTGGTTCCTAATTTCTTTTTTTGGGGGGTTTTGGTTCAGCACCTGGACTGCTTTCCTGTTGTTAACACCTTTCACTTTCGAGCTTGAAGGTTTTTTTTATTTTAAACTGACAAACTGTCTTGGGTTCACTGCCACTGCAGTTTTATAGCTTTATCAGTATTTTAGGATTTTAAAGATATTTATTTATTCCAACTTCAGCTACTTCCTACCGTTTTTACTGTTTATTAGAAATAACATTACTTTATTTGACCATAAAGTAAAGTGGCCCCTTATAGGCATGCATGAACACACCACAGTACACAATGTGGAATTCTTTCTCTGCATTTAACCCATTCACCAAGTGAAGCAGGGGGCTGCCACCAATGAGGGGCGCCAGGGAGCAGCGTTGGGATTCAAACCCACGACCTTCTGATTGCAGGGGCAAATCCCTAATCACTAGACCACCAGCTGCCACTTTGCTCATCTCTGGATATAAAACAGCTTAGCATAAAGCTCATTGAACTCCATTCAGTCATTCACAAATCATTTTATTTGTATTCATTCAAATGTGATAGGCTATCCCAAAAAGGGTTTAGCACCACACGTTTGTTTCTGTTGCACTGTCCACCTCATTTGTCCCTTGTTCCCCTCAAGGAGAACATGAGTCTGTTGTAAGCATGTCTTCCCTTTCAGTCTTTTTGGAAAGACTGAAAGTTCTTTGGGGTGGATACTTGGGGTGGGTTGCGTGTTTGTTATTCCTTTAATAAAGAAATTGTGGTTAGTGCTGTATCAGTAATGCTGGCCAGTGCCACGGAGTTCGCCCTGCGATCAGAAAGTTGTGAGCTCGAATCCCAAGACTGCTAGTTTCACTTGGTGAATGGGTTGAATGCAGAGAAAAAATTTCACCCTGTTTTTTTACATTTGACAAAATGGTCGCTTTACATTTCCACTTTACATTTTAGCAACAGGATACGAGAGGGAGTGTTTTCACAAATAACATCACAGCCGTGATGCGGGCACATTGCTCATGATGACACACAACCTCGAGGGCTCTATTGCTTTTATACAACAGTTCTATTAAACAAAGACGAAGGTAAAGCAGAGTGCAGAATCCATCAGAAAAATATTTCCATTAAAAATGGCTAATCCCCTCCGCCCAAAAAAGTAGAGCCATGAAAGTGCCGCGTCACCATTTACAGCTAATGGACTGTGCTTTTTTTTTTACTACTGGATATCAGGATTGTCCTTTGAGGATAAGTAAAGTTTCTATCTATCTGTCTGTCATGTTCAGCTCTGCTTTGTCAGTTTTTCATATTTTTGCAGATCATATTGTTTGTTGATTTTGCATTCTATTAGTTTCTGGTGAGCTCCAGTTTGTTGTTCCACCTTCACAGTTGCAGGCTAAAAGGTTTTCGTCGGAGCAGTGATGGGTTCGGAGTTTGATGCAGGCCGGCATGTATTCTAACAGTAATCTGAGGCATTCAGTTTGTTTGCACATGCAAGTTAATAAAAAAAAATGAATGACTATTTGAAGAGCAAAACTCACTCAGTCCATTTTTTGTGATTTTTTTACTGCTATTGGCATATTTTTACATTACCTCTTTATGGGCAATAGTATAACCGATAATAATATACGGTACAAGAGTAGGAGAATTTCCCAAACTCACTCAGTCCAGTCGCACAGTCGCCAGTGCGTCTTACTTACTGGTAGACAGAAGTATTTTGTGACATTGAATATCGATTTACTTTGTTTTCATTATATTTTTTAAACAAATTTGCCCAAACTAAAATGTGCAGGGGGTGCACTTTAGAAACAGGTATTGAAAAATAACAAGTAACTAAAATTTCAATTAAAAAAATTATGTCCTGTATGAATTGCTTTCCAATAGGTAAAACAAGTAAAACGCAATTTTCCGGGGAAAAAAATGCTTTTGTACTGAGTGGGTTTTGGAAATTTGCTCTTCAATTAGCTGCAGTTGAAATCGAGTGGTTACTTATGAACTGGTGCTGTGCTGAATGATACATTCTCAGCCTGTGAGATTGTGCCCCCAGAACAGTTTGATTCATTTACAAAATTCATGCCGTATTTTAGTGATTCAATACACCAGATTCAAATCATCAGCTAATTAATAAGCAGGTGTACAACCAGGCAGTGACGCTGTTATATTAGATAGATGGACAGACAGACAGACCGATCGATCAATAGACAGACAGATAGATAGATAGATAGATAGATAGATAGATAGATAGACAGACAGACAGACAGACAGACAGACGGACAAACCGATCGATAGACAGACAGACAGACAGACAGACAGACAGATAGATAGATAGATAGATAGATAGATAGATAGATAGATAGATAGATAGATAGATAGACAGATAAACAAACAGACAGACAGATAGATAGAAAGAAAGTAACACATACATAAATTTTGTGCCTTTTGCACTTATGCCAGTGTTCCACACACTACCATGTCTGTGTCACGGTATCATTTCTTCATTTCTTCCCAGATAATTTCTTGCCATCTGTGGTTCTGTGGTCAGAAACTTTGGCCTAGTGGTTCCCAGTCCTGGTCAGAAACTATTCAAAGATAAACTGAGAAACCTGTGTAATAACAGGAGGATGACACTCTGTAATTGTACACCTATAATTCAGACGGGCCTCTTAAAGTGGCCAGTCAATAGAAGTGCAGGGTCGGTGTGTTCCCCCCTCCAGTGCCGTGAAACTTGCTAACCAGTCAGACACGTGGATGTTTGCAGGGGAAAGTGGATCCCCATGGTGTTCGTTCAGCACTTCACCCGTTTTGTACTGCAGACGAGTTGAGCTGAGATGGTCTGTTTGCACTGCAGGCCTGTGCTGAACTTCTCCCTTCCAGATTTGACTTTGGGTTGAGTGACTGGAAGCTACATTTTACACTGATCAGGAATCAGCCAAGACTAATTGAGGAAGTGTTTAACACACTCACATGCCTTCAGTAAGTCTTTTTTTTCTATGTGTCTTCAGGTCAGACGTGGGTTGTCCTATAGCTCCATAATTATTGGCACCCTGGTTCGGGGTTAGTGTATCCCAACAAGGTTCTTTGGGTCTTCGGAGAACAACTGACTCAAAGCTTATTTTCTGCATGACCTCCTTTTTATGTCAAACCTATATTGCGTGTTTGTTACTGAAAAGCTCTAGGATTGTCCCATCTGACCACGCAGTGTCTAGAACACTGGAACCATTAAAAGCGGGCAAGGTTGTAATGCACTGTAATGAACTTAGTTATTATTCTAAATGAGGACAATTGTTTAGACTGATCTCTCTTCATAACATAGCAGGTGATACAGGGTGATGAATTAAGAAATGAATGGTGTTATCAAAGAAATCACAGATTTATATCTTCATTGCAGTAGCTTCAGCTCAGCAGGAACACCAGTCCTGTCACGATAAGAGTCTCATATCATTCCACTGTAAAATGGAAGTTTACTTGAATGAATTGGACACTGTAATGAATATTAATTAAACATCATTAAACAACAACAATAATAATCACCATTATCACCATAATCATAATAACTATTATTATTATTATTATTGTTATTATTTTATTATTGTTATTATTGTTGTTGTTGTTGTTATTGTTATTGTTATTATTATTATTATTATTATTATTATTTACACCTGTTACACTTAAAAAAAACATGTGACCCTTTTTTTCACCATGTTGGGCACTTTCCCCCTGCAATTTCAGACCTCCCCCTTTGGAGAAGACCCCCTGGCTAGTAGTACTCAGGGAATATGAGTTTGATGCTACTGCTCTAATCAAAATTCTTTAAGAGAATTTGGTCTCTGTGTAACCATATATTTATACATTTGTTGAACAGGTTCATTCAAGATTGTTTCCTTGCAGATGAGACAGGTCAGCTGGGTATTTGGAACATGTGTATATTACATATGCACTGCATTGTACGTTATTCTATAATTATAACAATATAATGAGGGGCTTCAGACTTCAGGTGGTAGATGGGTGTTGTCATGGCGATGTAAACAATATGAAATGCCAACATAAATTGAAAATCATGGCATTTTCTGTGGTGTTTCTCTGAGCTTAATGATCTCCAAGCTGTCTTCGCATTTTCTCTGGATGAAAGCTGAGGGTGGTGGAAGGGGGCGTGTCGGTTAACATTGTTTTTCCCTGCCCACCACATGGTGACCTAGCCAAAAATCAGAAGAAGTTTCAGAAGCTGGCAAAAAGTCATGAATTTTTTATGAAACTTTATTGGAAAACAAAAATGTTGTCTTTTAAATTAAAGGATTTAATGAGTCCTGCTTCATATGACCAGAAATCTGTGAAACTGTGAGAGATTTTGGATTAGTAACAATCAAACAAGCATCTGTATAATAAATACCTGAGCAAGGGTTGACGACTTCTATACAATTTGCCAAGTACCTTGAAGTTTTAGAATAAAATGTATTTTTTTCCATAATAAAAATATATTTCCCATATATAAAACATCAAACCTGAGGTCAAGTGAGAGGTCTACAACTGTTTGTAATACAGTGTCTATATTTTGCCAGTATCTTTGATAATAGGATTGCAACGTGTGCCAATACCATGTTTTTCCCACTTGTGGGACTAATAAAGGTTTATCTTATCTTATGTCCCTGTTTTTGTTGTGTTATTGTTTATCTTTACCATGTCTCTCTGTGCCATGTGAGTTTGTTGTTATTTTGATATTAATCTCTGCCTTAGCCCCGCCCCCTTATCCTGTTCACCTGTGTCTTGTTCTTGTCTCCTTCCCTGCCCAGGTGTTCTCATTGTCTAGTAGTATAAACACTATGGGGCGGTTTCCCAGATGGGGATTAAGCCTAGTCCTGGACTACGCATTATTATGAATGGAGGTTTTCCATTGAAAGAGAAGTATAGTCGGATTAGTCTTAATCCCTGTCTGGGAAAACAGCCCTATATGGACAAAAGTATTGGGACTTTAATGACATTGCATTCAAATCCATAGACTTTAATCTGGAGTTGGTCCTCCTTTTTGCAGCTGTAACAGCTTCGACTCTTCTTGGAAGACTTTGAAGTCTCTGTGGGAATTCGTGTTCATTCATTCTGTAGCATTTATGAGTTCAGACACTGATGTTGGGCGAGAAGGTCTGGATCACAGTCTCCGTTCCAGTTCATCCCAAAGGTGCTGGATGGGGTTGAGGTCTGGACTCTGTGTGGCCAGTCAAGTTCTTCCAC
>JBBJLS010000039.1:7377943-7390443 GCA_037577275.1 Bryconaethiops microstoma | reverse complement strand
TAAAATAAAGAGAAATTCAGAAAGGTTGAGACTGTAGTATTTATCATATTTTCATGACTGTTGTTTTCAAGGAAATAATCTCTCAGCCCATCTGATATGACACATTTATGGCACGTTATGATCCAGGGTTGCATAAGTTAGCTTATAAAAAAATTAAAAAAAAAAAAAACCACACTTGATGAAAACACATGGTAACAGAAGGGCAGCATACAAAGAGCACACAGCATAAAGTGGTGAGCAAAAGTCTTGAGCCCCCAGGAGCAGATGATTCCAGATGATCAGGCGGTGATCAGTATACTGGTGGTGCTGAATGCTGAGTGGCTGGAACTCCTTTATCTAGGCTCCTTGTATCTTTAGGCACTTTGCAGCCTGTCAGTAAAACATTTGTTCACATATCTTTTATTTAATCTCCTCAGTATGACAAAGATAAGACAGTTTGTGTGGATATTAGATATATCTATAGTACAAAGGGATACACATATTATATATATAATAAAATACCAAAATATATATATAACAAAATATTAGGTCCTTCGTTTTTTGCATTATTCTATTCTTCCACTGGAATACTTAAAAGGGGCATGTTAAAAACGGTTAAACCTGAGTAACACTGTTTATTGCTTTATAGATTTTCACTGCAGACCATTTCATTCACCATAATACAGCAGAGATAATTCATTTTCAAAACCATTGGATTTTATTGGAAAATCTTCATAATGTTTGAAATGGTTGGATGATTCCTAATTCTATGTTATTCTTTCCATCTTTTGCACATGATGACATTTTTCCAAAATCAATAATATCATATTGACCCTGTGATAGATGGTTATTTATGCTGTGCTGGTCAGATTTTCCTAAAACTCATTAAGAGACCTGCTGGATAATGCTTCCTTCCACAGGAAGGACATCTCTGTTTGACTCGCATCCAGAGGGAACACTCTCACAGAATGAAGTGCACTGGGGAAACAGAAGGGTTGAGTGACTGCGACATTGACGAAAGATGATTCCAGTTTCATTCATGCATTTATGCTGCTTATGTTTTTAGAAGAAGGGGAGCAGAATCAGGACTCTGGATTTGCGAACAACTCAAAAATACAGATGTTGTACGAGCTCAGTATGGTACCTTGCACCTACACATTTCATGAGCTTCACATGTACCATAGAGGAGGTGTAGGTTTACAACTGTAACCCACCTGGCCAACAGTTAACCACTGATATGAAGAGTACACCTGATAGAATCATGTAATAAACCTCTTACAAAGTCTCACCACCTCTGAATTCTTTTGTTTTTTCCAGCGGGCAGCCGAAGATGGTGTAGGGGATGCAGTGGGTGGGGATGGTCTCTTGCTCAAGGGAACCTCAGTGGTGCCACGGGCAGTCCTGGGATTCAAACCCATGGCTTTCCGATGGCAGGGGCCACTTCCTAACCACCAGACCACCAGCTGCCCAGATGCAACCAACAAGGTCACTGTGGCAGAAGTCACTGACATTTTTAATAGCGGTTATAGAAAAAACGTAACAACACCCAGCGCTGGATCAGTCAGTGTCCATGCTAAGACCGTCAGAAGTGCCTACAACGGGCACAAGGGCATCGGAGCTGGACCTTAGAGCACTGGAAGAAACCCATCTGGTGAAATAGGTCCCATTTTCTCTTACAGCATGCACACGGCTGGGTGTGTGTTTGCCAGAGGAAGAGATGACACCAGGATGCACTGTGAAAAGATGGCAAGATGGTGGATGGGTGCTCTCGGCAGTGTTGCTTACTGGACTTGCTGCTAATGTCTTGGTGTCAGATCACACGGGGCACCTACAGAGGTCTTGTGAAGGCAGTGTCTTGGTGGGATGGAGTTTATTTTGGTGACACACAAGACCAATAGCATATTAGTTAAATTAGTTGTGATGTCCTGGTTCACCAGCGTATATATAAATCTTAAGGAGCCTGTTTAATTTTAAGGCTGGAATGTGGTCATTTAAAATGACGGAGGACTGTTTTGGTACATTGGGGCAACTGGTGGACTAGTGGTTGGAGAATTGCCCCTGTGATCAGAAGGTCATGGGCTCAAATCCCAGGACTGCTAGTGGCACCTCTGAGGTACCCTTGAGCAAGGTGCCGTCCCCACACACTGCTCCCCGGGCGCTGTGTTCCTGGATGCCCGCCGCTTCACTTGGTGAATGGGTCAAATGTAGAGAAAGACTTTCCTGCTGTTCGCACTGTTGTGTGTTCATGTATGATAAAATGGTCACTTTAGATTACATTATATAAACCCAAACCTACCTCATCGATATCCTTGTGGACATAAACTCACTCACTCATCTGTTGCTGCACAGCTTGTGTTGGTCATCCTCTAGTCCTTCACCAGTGGTCGGTTCCTGACCACAAGACACTGCTGGTTGGACATTTTTGGTTGGTGGACTATTCTTAGTCCAACTGTGACTCTGATGTGTTTTTAAAGAGACTCCAGCCGCACTACTGTGTACTGTACACACACACCATGCCAGTGTATTTGAATACACCAACCATACAAGACCTTAGCAACATCAGTTCTGACAAATAATGGAGTGAAATAGACATAGTCTGCAGTCTTAGAACTACGAAGTGGACCCAGTCTAACAGAGTGGGCCAGTACTTCACTATTTGCATTTTCTTTTTCAAATACATTCTATGGCTTTTAAAGGATCATGTTTTAATACTTATCTAATTGTTTCACTTGTCTGCTTATCAGTAACAAAAGTGCACTTATATGACTATAAACATGCAACTGATATTCATGTTGTCATGATGTTTGCATGAGCAGCTAAAGGGCCTGCACGGCATTCAACAGAACCTGCAGAGAACTTCAGATCAAGCTCCCTCTCTCCCTCTTCTGGCATAACATTGTATAACACACTGAATTCTGTAATAAAAGGGCTCGTTATGGTGGAGAAAAGGGGGGCGCCAAAATAGTTTAATACATTTATTGTGTATAAATTATTTGAGAAATAGTGCCATTTCTATATGGTTGTAATCCAAAAAATGTCATTTTTTGGTGAAAGGAAGATAGTAAAGATTTATGATCCACTTCATTATGATACCCCTAACAGCGGGTTATCCAAGAAGATGCAAAGAGTGTTGGAATGCAAACTCAGACACGCATTCCTACGTTCTTAGGTTTTAAAAAATGGGGGTTGCTGAACCTTTAAGAAATCTCACAAAAGTCCACAAACAGCTGGTGGCCTAGTGGTTAGGGAGTTGCCCCTACAATCAGAAGGTCGTGGGCTTGAATCCCAAGACTGGTAGTGACATCACTGAAGTTCCTTCGAACAAGATACCGTCACCACACACTGCTCCCCAGGCGCCCCTCGTTGGTGGCAACCCCGTTTCACTTAGTGAATGGGTTAAATGCAGAGGAAAAAAAATTTCACAATGGTCACAGTGTGTGCTGTGGTGTTTTCTCACACACACACACACACACACACACACACACACACACACACACGAGTATGAGGGGCCACTTTACTAATGTACGTTTTATTTTGAGTAGCCCTTCCTACTGTACTTACCTAACGGTGTTAAACATAGAACATAAAAGGACAGAAATGTCTATCCCAATCTCTACCTTTCCTACTTGACCAAAAGTAACTGGAAAGTGTTGACTCTAATTATTACTACTGTAGAACCGACATTAAATCAGCCTGCAGAGGATTATCTTAGGGTGTGGCCAGTATCCAGGGGTACCATGGCATTCACAGGCAGTCGTGTGTTTAGTAGCTCCAGTTTTAAGCTCACAGTTTTTTTCTCTAGGATGCGAGCAAGCCATGTTTTACCGCAACTTGAAGACTTGGTCATCTGAAATCCATGTGACCTTAACTAACTCCTCCAGATTCCAAAAGACTTTGCACAAGAGAAGACAGTCTTTGTTGTATCAACTGTGGTTATGGGGCAGAGACATGAGCTTGCTTCTTACAGGGTATCCCAGTAAGGGACAATGGTAATTTTGGCAACGTCACACACTGAACAGAGACTGTTAAGACTAAGCACCACATGACAGAACCATAAAGAATCCAACAAAGCACACTTTAATGGTCTATGTGGAGCAAAGTTTACTGAAACATTACAGGTTAATGAGGACACAATCCTTGGAGAACATTTAAGATTGATCTTGTTGTAGAAATGCTAAATAATCCCCTCACGCATATTTCACAGGATTACTGAGCCCAGCAACAAAGCTGTGTGTTTGTACAGGAGTCAGGAGAAACAGGAGGTGGGTGATAGAGGACAGAGGAAGTAAAGATAACCAGCCTTCAGGTGAATCTTCCCTTTAGCCACAGTGGCCACAGTTTGCCTTGAAGCTTTAAGACGCAGTTTTCTTCTGGGAGAGATTGATCTTGTCACCCAGACTCAAAGCCATTCCCTATGGGAGAGATTGGGAAGAATTAGTAATAACTCAAAATATCTATAATATACAATAGGCAATGTCAGTAATTATTCTTGCTGTACTATACAGAATTCATCAGGATACTCAAATGTATTAAACCACAGAACCAGATACTGGACTGGGCCCAGTTTACCAAAAGCATCTTATGACTTAGTTCGATTCCCTTCATACAGACCAAAGTAGATGATGATACATGTGTAATCTCAGGTCTGGTTTGTTTAGTGTTCACACTGACTTAACACTGAACCAACAGATGTAAACAAAAGCCATTTCGGTATTAAGTACACCAGGGTGGCCTGTAACTCTGTGGAGGTTTGGTGTCATGTACAGTTTCGTATTTTCTCTCCTCAAACTCACTACATTTGGCAAATAACAGATGAATCGAATAAGAAGACCCCCACACTGGACACCAAGGACAAGAGCTGGGCACACAACTGATTGGGCAGATTTTCTGAAGTACCTTTGGGGTCAACAACTGCAAAACTGTCCACCCGACTTTCTAAATCATGCTGTTCTATCTGGGCTTGTTCTTTTTATTTCTTTCTCGTTCTTCCATCTGTCTTGTGATGTAATAAGTCACAAGAGGCCCTGTGTTACTGTGGCCTTGCATAATGCAAAGCACAGAAAAATTCCTGGAAGACAGCCTCAAGACAACTTGGAGAATAATACAAAATATAATGTGCAGTCAAAAGTATTTTCTAATGGCTTTGAAGGTGACTCATTTTTAAGAAGTGAAACTAACCATTTAAAATGACCAGTTCAGAACTTGTGAAGTAGCAGCCAAATAAATGTTTTTCCTTTAAAAAAAGAAGTTATCCAATAAGGAAATGATGGTTCACTCTGTCTTTGTTGGTCCATGTTGTGTTCATGAAGAAACTGCACCTGAGTTGGTTGTGAAGTGGGCACTCAGAGGGCACATGGCAGCGTTCACTTATTGTAACAAACCACACTAACAGAAATCGCAGTAGGGTTCGTTTGAAACCTTTTAAACTTAACCTGCCAAGTCAGAACCCACCCTTATTATTAAGATCAATTGGACTCGAAGTGTTCAGGGTGATGCTCATACTACTATTTAAGAATCATATTTGTGTTGTGATGCTTTCAGGAAACCAAGCCCAAACCATTCTGAAAGCTGTAAACTAAATAATTATCTTATTCAAGTTATTTTCCCCCCTTACCTGGCTCTTGGCCCGGATGCGAATGTGACCATTGACTGGGGCGTCTGGACCCAGGTGGATGGGTTTCTCGATGCTGACATTCGCCAGGGCATCCTCTCCAAAAATGGACCGGGCATACAGATTGGCAGCCATGAAGCCGCAGATGCCAGAAAGAGCCTGTTTTTAATACGTAACACAAGTAAAAGATCATGCACCTCACTGAACGACCTTTGACTGTATGAGGAAAAGCGAAAAACGTTTGGATTTACCTTCTCTGGAGTCAAGCACTTCATGTTGGTGGAGCCAAGAATGTGCTGAAGATATTCATTCAAGTCTGTAATGTTGGTATTGACTGTAACCTTTAGGGGAAAACAAGGAAAGAAATGTAATATGAAAATGCGTGTTACTATCACAGTCCCCGTCAATTCTAACATGATATACCCTCTTGCCTTGTTTTCCCACTCAAATTCAGCCCACATCTGTCTGAATTCGGCATCTGTGCAAGAGGCAGGCTGAATGTAGTCCATGATGTCAATGTGTATGTCACTAAGGACCACACAGTTCCTGTCGCTGGCTGCTCCCGACACATCATACACTGCCAAATCATATTATATTAGTGAGAAAGAATATAAAGAACACAATAATTACAAATATGTCAAATAACAGCTGTGAACGCTTACCAATGTTACCAAATATGATGCCGTTCTCTGTGGAGGCCACTTTGACATTGGCTTTGATGTTAGCAAAGTCATGGGGAGCAAGAGTGAGGGGAGACGGCTTCTCCACCAGCTTAAGGTCGCCTAAACAATCAATCGACATCCAGTTTAAATAAAGTCCATAACTAAAATAAATAACATCACTGTTATAGTGAAAAAATCAGTACCCAGGGTGGCCAGCTCCAAAGTGCAGTTCTGTAGGGTGTCACTGGTTTGGTTGACCACCAGCACATCCAGCACAATGTCATACTGGTTGACATGGACGTAGGCCTCAGCGTAGACTGGGTCCGAGAAACCTGTCAGTTGTGTCACCTGTGGGGGCAAAAACACATCAGAACTGGCAAATATTGAAATATCGAAAGTGACAGTGAAAGTTACAGCAATGTACAGTATTTAGTATGATTATTCTTGTGGTCTACTTATCACATCTTATTGGTTTAATGATTAATCTTACCATGACCATTTACCAAACTCTCTTTATTCATTAGAATTCAATAAGTTCATTCATTACTGTGCCATTAAGACTGCCTGTCCTGTAATGAACCTCAGCAGTCTGTGCTAAATCACCCCTGAACATAAATGTGTGTGACTACAGTAAACAGTTTTTGTGACCTCTCAACAGTAAGTTTGGAAAATCTAATAATGTTCACATACTACAACAAATAAAAAAATAAATCCATAACATGAACCCTACATCTGAACCATATTTTTGATCTGGAGGTCTCAAAACACCTGCTTAACCTATTTAGCCCATTTTTTACCCTCTTTCACTGAAAAATCTGTCAGCCAAATGACTGCCATCTGCTGGCCAAACAGTAGATAACACTTCTCAGACACGAGCCAAACAGAAGAACACCATGTTCTCGTGCCTTATTGAGCTTGGAGGCCAGGGGGTCAGCTGCCTCCTTCCTTTGTGTATTGCCCATAGCGGCCAGCAGGCTAAGCTGGAACTGGTCTTCTTTAGAGGTCATCTCATTCTTAGCTGTCAGCTGCATGAAAGAGATGGGGTCGTCTGCTTGCACGGTCACATTACGCTTCTCGGATTCCTTCTGTGGATCAAAATCAGTGCAAAAAAATATATAAATAACAATTACAAACAAGCACCTGCACAAAACACATATACAATCCATAAATGTTCCCAAGTATGGGCTAAGTAACCACAAATGAATAAAAGACAAACAGAAATGGAAGTTGTTTTTATTGAGTATTCTAACATTAATATCAGTGCAAGTGTGTACAGATGAAAGTGAGTTTACCTTCTGAGAGAGTTTTTCCTCTTCCAGCCGTACGGTGAGCATGTGGGACAGAGACTTGCGGCACTCCTTGTTGAAGATGTCATTCATGAGAGGTGAGCACTCAGACAGCACCTTGAGACATAGCGAGATGCGATCCACATCGTCATCTGTGATGGGCTTCTTCGGCAAGGAAGACTTGCCCAAATGGAGCACGGTGGCCATGATCAACATGGCTTCGGCCACAAACGACTGAGGAGAGGGGAAAAAAGTTCCATCAGATCATAGGAAACCCCTGCAAAGTACATCTTACAGGAGCGGCCATTAGTCACTATGATTTCTTACATTTTGCTTCTTTTTGTCTTGAACGATGGCTACGTAGCGCAGGGCTACTTTTGTGAGTGTGGTTGCAAGAGATGCAGCAACATAGAAGTCTCCATCCATAAGGAAGCCCCTCAATGGAGGCCTACAAGATAAAGAACACAGTCAAACAAATATAGAGGATATAATAACAGAGGACACAATCAAATCACTTAAACTTTGAAGGAAAGAGTATTGAGGAAGATGAACCTGTCCTCTTCTTTCTTGGAGGGTCTGGAGGAGCTGAGGGCGCTCTGAGTGACGTAGGTACCCATCTCAGTGACCAGCTTCTGGGCTGGTGCCACACTGACCTCTTCCTCTGGCTTCACCTCTCCAGCCTCCTTCTTTATCTCGTTCTCCACTATTGGGATCTGTACACAAAAGAATCACGTCCAACTAAAGTTTATTTGAACATTTATATGGTATACCATCAGACTGAATAAACTTTCAAAATAAGTAGTTTTAAAAAAGATAGTAAATAAAGAAACCCGGGTAAACTTTTAATCCCAGTATGTACAACCCTTTCCTGTACATAAGATCTAGATACACACACACGCATGCACGCACGCACGCACGCACGCATTAACACAAAAGTCGACTAGTCTTAATACATTACCCTTAAAGAAAATGTAAAGGCAAACCCGTATTTGTACTGTACAGTTTACACTGAACTCCTGCAGTGCTAGAAAGTAAATACCGATGTGAACCCTGTTTAGAATGTACTGTAATTCATGCACAGACGTATTCTTTGGTATATATATATATATATATTTACATATATATTAGTATAAACATTATACGTACGTGTACATATGTATAAATGTTATATACATACTGTATATTTGTCTTTACGTTTATAGATATAAATCTATATTGTGCATTCACATTGTAGATTGTATATTATTGTAGATTATATTGTTCAGTATATTGTTTGTGTCTTTACATATCGCTGCTGTTTTATTCTGTTGTGCTTCAAAGACACCATCGACTGGAATCAAATTCCTTGTATGTGTTCGCTCACATACTTAATAAATAAACGCGATTCTGGTTCTGAGTCATGGTTCTGGTTCATGGTTCTGGGACAGTGTGCCCGCTGGATACCATCACCCACACTCAAAAAATCATTTGGTGAGTTTCATGCAGAACACTTGGGAAGAACATGAGAGAACGATTGCAAAACATTTCAGAGGAGACCACAAGCTGTGTAATCTCCGTTCACACATTTTGCCTAGAACTAGCATACCTCTCCAATTGACCTGCGCACTTCTGTCATGACACTCTGGATGTCCTCTTTGGTGCTGCAGTACTCTCCCAGAATCCACAAAGCTCCTCTGTAGATTCTACACAAAGAACAGGCAGTGCTCTTAATTACAAACTCAGAGATTTGGTAACAATATGCAGATCATTACATACGTAGCTGTCTTCACACACATGTATTTAGTATAAAGACATTTATATTCAGTCTATTGTACATTTTGAAAAAGCCGCTTTCAGATTAAAGTTACTTTGGGTGAGTACTTACATATGTACAAGAACGTTTAATTAAAATGCTTGCTAGAAGAACTCAACACAGCCGCTACTTTACAAAACCTGAAGTTGCTGAAGCCTGAGCAGACCGATAAATCACTGCGACGAGCCACTTATTTATCTAATATTTTTTGAGGGATGACTGGGTTGAACAATCACTTCAGACATGGACATTTTCTAGATGCGTTGATATTCTAGACTCGTGCACAGGGCTTTAAGGGGAAGCAGTGCTGACAATGAGAGCAAAACAAATGTTGAGGATTTTGGAACTTCATTAAAATAAATTGTTTTAATAAAACGTTAACAGAAAACCAACGCGAGGACAACTAACCATTAGCTAAAAGGTCCTAACGCACCCCTACAATTTCACAACTCGCCGCTTCTTTCTAAAGACTGAAAAACTTCAGCACACAAAATTAAATTCATCAAACAACATTTAAACAAAGAGGAATAACCAAACTGAGGTTATTGATTTGGAACCAAACGTTATTGTTAAACTAGTTTAGACCGGAGAGCTAAGAAACAGACAACCTGAAACCAGTGAATCTCTAAAAATTCAGTATAACACATGGAAAGAACATATTTTCCACTGCAACCTAAAGGAACCAAAAATCCTGGACATGGCGCAGCAGCTTTCAGTCTTGAGAGGCTGTTACTCACGACATGTAACCAGTGAGACAGTCCTGCATGACACTAAACACGTTTTTTTTCTCCCTCTATGTGTATTGTTTACATTTTACATTTAAAAGTTCTCTATTTATTTATTTTCTTAATTATGTTGCCACGATGAGCTTTTAAACTGTGAGCTATTGTTCCTGCAGCAGTGACCATAAAGACTATGCTATTCTCTTCGAAACCAGAGTGATGACTAGAGAGAGAAAAATGGTGGAATCAAGACAAAAGATGCCCGTTTTTATTTATTTTAGGGATGGCCAAGTTAACACGTTAACTTGTATTAACACGTATTATTTACTTAATGCCGACAATTATTTTATCGCGCCTTAACGCAGTTTTTTTTTAAATTACTATTATTTTGAAAGTTTGTGCTCGACCACTTCACCTCACTCTAACAGGAACTCTCTACTGAACACAGACTGTTTCTGCTGCTCCTGATAAAAGAAAAATGTTTCTGCTGGAACCAGCAAAAACTTGTTCAGAAAAAAAGAACAGATTTATAAATGTGAACCTGCTGTTGCTCAGAAAGTGCCTGTTATAATGCTCTGATCGGGGCTCTGGACTCTGAGGGGAACTTGATTTTCTGTAACAAACTAGATAAAATGTGAACGCCCTGCAGGCAAATAGCTTTGGTTTTATATTTGATTGGATTACATTGATGTTTAAGTTGACCTTTACAGAAATATTTGAACTGTAACTGTGTAACTGTGTTAAAGGGACACTACTGTAAAAAAAAAAAAAAACTCCTTATTTTTAAAGTGTTTGCAAACTAAATGTTATTGCACTTTTGTTCATATATCAGTACTTTAAAAGTAAAAGTGTGCAATACACTACTATCGAATTCATTATTGAATTTGCATCCGACATTACAAATAATCTCAGAAAATCATGCAATTAATCGCAATTAAAATTTCTCGTTGCCCAGCATTCAATTATTTATAATTTTACAATTTTTTTTTTACTTGAAATAATTTTTTTAATGATACTGATAATTGTAAAAATCCTGAATATTTGCCCCTGCTCCATATTTTCCAACATTATCAAGTATCATAGGTGCCAAATGTGCTTGCTTGTATGAAAGTGGTTTTGTTAAAAATATCTATGATTAAAGTTTTTGTTTACATTTTTCTATATTAAAGTAGTAAACCATGAAGCCATTTTTGTAACTTGTTAATTACTGAAAATTTTTGGAAATAAAAACGACAGAATAATTGTTTAAGAGGCAAGGAAGTTTCTGCACTATAGCAAGACTTACTTGACGGTCCTGATGGAGTGGAAAACCTCCAGCATTTTCTCGATGATGAGAGGCCGGAGGTTGTCGAACCTCTGGATGGCCTCTCGCACAAATTCCAGCACGTCAGCTGCAGCGGCTTCGTTTGTGTCACTCAGGAACTCCATCAGCTGAGACAATAATAATAATAATAATAATAATAATAATAATATTTTTTTCATTTAAAATTTCAGCGAAAGAAGACTGTTTAAAAGGTGACTCAGAGGCAGTTAAACCAAAATTCCCCATCAGACAGCACATCTCTGCTGCAGCCATGTAGTGTCCCCAGAACTGAATAGTTTGTGTGGATTCACTGAACAAATTTATGAGTTTGTGTTCAAGAACACCATTGGCACCACTGTCTTCAGCTGTAAAACAGTGCAGTGGCTTGGCAATGGACAACAACAGGTTTTGTGATGCACTTATAGTTCAGAATGTGCTGGAAAAACCCCAAGTCTAAAGAATAGCCCATGATAAGGGTGGCTTTTATCAGCTTTTGCAAATGACCTCTTCAAATATAAAACTGACTGATAAACTATTCTGAGCTGAGGGGAAAGTCAAGCAGCAGGCTGTAACCTCAAAGATATCGGTCACGACAGTCTGTCCGTCATTTAATACAGACGAAATGAGAGAACACTGAACAGCGATCGTTTTCATTTAGGTTTATTATTAAAAATCTGCTGCATGACATAGGATATTAGTGCTTGGTAATGGACGTGCTGTTTGGTTAGAAACCCGGGATGTTTATGCGTAGATTGTCAAAAACAAAACATTCTTTGGAAATTTGACGCATGATACGCTGAAAGATGTTTCCACTCTTACTCGAAACGATCATTTAACATACATTTATATTCCCCACACATTGCACCATAATGCACACGTTTTTGCAATGCACTGACAGAGAAATGGGCAGTCACTGATAAAATGAATCGCTAACCTCAGAGGCATACATTTCTAATTTGGAACCGGTTCTTCCCGTCCTACATTTACATTTACGGTATTTAACAGACGCTTTTATCCAAAGTGACCTCCATTCCCTTAATACAGTCTCTCTGGGGTTAAGGGAGGGTTAACTTGGGGTTAAGGGTCTTGCTCAGGAACCCAGTGGTGGTGTGCTGAAGGTAGGATTCGAACCCATGACCTCTTGG
>JBBJLS010000039.1:7324969-7336975 GCA_037577275.1 Bryconaethiops microstoma | reverse complement strand
GTTCGAATCCTACCTCCAGCACCACCACTGGGTTCCTGAGCAAGACCCTTAACCCCAAGTTGCTCCAGGGAGACTGTTAGGGAATGGAAGTCGCTTTGGATAAAAGCGTCTGCTAAATGCCGTAAATGTAAATGTAGATGTGGAGGGAGTTGAAAGTCCGTGTTGCCGATCGACAGCCCCAAAACATCACTGCTCTAGAGGAGATCTGCATGGAGAAATGGGCCAAAATACCAGCACCAGTGTGTGAAAACCTTGTGAAGACTTACAGAAAACGTTTGACCTCATTGCCAACAAAGGGTATATAACAAAGTACTGAGATGAACTTTTATTATTGAACAAATACTTATTTTCCACCATAATTTGCAAATAAATTCTTTAAAAATCATACAATGTTATTTTCTGGATTTTTTTTTTCTAATTTTGTCTGTCATAGTTGAGGTTTGCCTATGATGAAAATTATAGCCTCTCTTATCTTTTTAAGTGGGAGAACTTGCACAATTGGTGACTGACTAAATTCCTTTTTTGCCCCACTTTACATGTGTGTTCGAGTAAAATATGTTTGCATTTTTCTAATTTGGTCTCGACTTTATTTGCAGGTGCCTCTCCGAGCCTGAGTCCAGTTAGTTCACCGAGTCACAGTCCTCCCGGTGCTCCTGGATCCTCATTGGTCACCCGCTCTCCGGTAGAGTTCCCCGACACGGCCGACTTCCTCACCAAGCCCAGCGTCAACTTGCACAAGCCGCTAGGCAGCACACTCAGCTCGCCGGACTTCCAGCAGTACCGCAGCCCCACCTCAGCCATACTCTGCACCAGGTGTCAGCTCTCGCCCTCCTCAACGTGTTATTTGATCTAAACAGTTGTGTGTGATTTTATGAAATAGTATTATAGTAAATTATTTGTACACCCTTCCTCTCTACGGCAGCAGTCACCCACTCTTGGTGGTCTAGTTTATTACTGTAGGCTGTAACTGTGCCTTCACTGGAGGAGCACTGGAGGTCTGCTGGTCCAACCAAAGTGTTTTTGGGTGCACAGCTATTTTCAGTGTTGCATAAAGTTAACTGGGCCAATACGCAAATGAATTAATAACACAAATAAAATAGCAATCATTTATTGATTAGCAGATATAAATAATAGGATAACAGCATCTGAGTCAGATGTATGGTAGTCATTCTAAACTGTGACTAAGGCAGAAACCAGCTACCAGTTCCGTACTGTGATAAGTCTTGTCCTTTCTAGACATTTTAGGTCAGTTTCCCAGACAGAGATTAAGACTAGTCTGGGACTATCCTGTCCACTTCAAATGAAAATCTCTATTCATAGTGCTGCATAATCCAGGACTAGGCTTGATCTCTGTCCGGGAAACCTACCTTTTATGTCCTCTATGATCATGTGCAGCCTACTAAAAATAAACCGTTTATATTTTACATTTGTTCTGATGGTATTTTAGGGAATAGTCTATGTTGAAGTTATAGTTATAGTTTCTTTCTTAATTATAGTAAATTAAGTTAAATAGGTCCAATTACTGTGATTGCCCAAAAATATTTTTGGGTGGGATAATGTCAGTCTGTTCCTCAAAAAATCTTTTTTTACCGGACCCCTACATTGGAGACCACTGGCTGCTGTGTTCTGTCATGAGGAGCAGAGTAGCTGATAGACAGGTGTTCTGTATGGATCCATCAAGGACTTTGATGAGTTACGATTGACGTTTGCTGTGTTTTTTGACAGCTGTGGGCGGCAGATGCTAAAGGGCGGCTCCAGCATGGACGTCAGTGAGAGCCACATGCTGTCATCGGCCGATATGCAGAGGAGACGCTCAGGTTCGAATCGGTTAAAAGACAAATTCACTGTTTCCAATAATTCTACAGTTATTATATAAGCATTAATTGGATGCTGTGGACTTTGGTCTCTTGACGTCCACATGGCATAATGTTTGATTAAAAAAATTTAATTTGATTAAAAGTGTCCCCTTTTGAGTCTTGATTCCTAAGAATGTTGTCACTCATATTAACTTGTCTTAAGAACAAGTGATTTTTCTTTTTAATTGGTGAACCTTCCTTTAACCTTCCTGATTTTGTTTGACTTTTCTTCAGCTGAGGGGGCAGAGTATGGCGGGGACGGCCTGATTAGGGAGGAAAGCGTGGAAGCCGAGGCTCAGGGAGAAGGCGTGCCAGCAGCTGGGAAGGCCAGAGAGCGAGGGCCGCCTGAGGACACGGTGGAAGAGGAGGAGAGCTCCAGTGCGGAACAGACGCCATCCGAGCCTGAGGTACAGTGACCACAGTGGAACACTACAGATACTTTTGTACAGTGTAAACAATTAAGGCTTGTTCAAAACTCACACGGGGTTCTCGCGTTACAACACAGTGATGTAACCCGAATTTTGGCGTCGGTAGAAACACACCCTAGCCTGAGTTACCGATCCAAACACAGCTGTAAAATCATAATCTAGAAAATAAAAACACAGTCACAGAAAAAGGAAAAGGACGGCAGCTCCCTCACACATGTGCCACGTTACTGCACATTCTTCTGCCGAGCGCGATCAAACTAGTTCGTCCACGTAGTCCATAAGTACGAGGCTAACGTCTCAGTTCTTTATGTTTTTATGGTAGTGAGCATCATAAACTCTAAACGTATGTCGAGACTATCGTAACTTGAGGACCCCCTGCATTGGATATCAGATGAAGGTTTAACTAAAGGCTAAAGGACCCAAGACCCAAAGCCCTAATGCTTTGTTTGCAGCAACGAATTTTCCAACTCGAGTACAGGAGGGCTTTGTGCTGCTGACTAGTTTTAACACATCTGATTCGACTTAAACTCGTCTTTCACCCCAGTTTCATTAACACATCTGAAGAAGTGTCTGTTCCTGCATTCCTCACATTAAACAGAGTAATTACCCTCATTGGTTTAGGGTAGTTACCTCACTGCTTGGTCAAAGAGAAGTTGTCTGCGTGGCCTGAAATGCCCTCGTTTTGATTCAGCACATTCCGCACAGTCTTTGTTGGCCGATCTGGTTCTTGTTAAAGCGACCAGCTGTTGAACAGGCAGACAATTTCTGACATGACGATTAGGCAGTTGTAATTAGGAAAGGAAGTCGGCCTCACGGTCCTTGTCAGGATTCTCATGCTTTTTAATATGGCAGCTGGGTTTATAGCAGTGCAGTCTCTGAGCAAGCATGCAGCTGATAGAGTGGCCTGAGGGGGAACAGCGGGGGGCTCGGCTGTGTGAGGCCACGTCTGAGCTGAATGCCTGATGGTAGAGGTTTCCGTTCCTGCTAATCCAGGACCTGTTGAGTTTTTGTCCTTGTAACGATTCTGCTGGGGATTTGGGTAGGAGAGACTGATTCTAGATCAGTGCAAAAGCATAATCTGTCACTTATTTTGCAGGAATTCAAGTTGGATTCTTTGCTGGAGGACCATGACGCCCTGATGGAGAAGCTTAATAACTGGAACTTCCAGATATTTGATCTAATGGAAAGAACAGGAGGGAAGACAGGGAGAATCCTCAGCTATGTTAGTACACAGAGAACCAGTGGTTTGACACAGTACTAACGAATGTTTATATGTACCCACAATAAACCATTAGTGAGTTAAAACACATTTTCAAGCATGGTTCACAATTGAAGCCATTTTTCACTCTTATAATGACCTTATTGCACATAATAATAGAGTACTTTTCTTATCTGAATTACTTGATTTTTGTGGTCTTGTAGTTTGCTTTTCTCAATCATAATTAGTCTTTTTTGACATAATAAATGCAAGCCAAGATAGTTCTTTTTTACATAAGCCACCGATGAGTTTTCTAGCACTTTAGCTTTAATTGCAGTACAGCCTCCCTCTCGATATGTGATTGGCACATTGTATTGTTTCATGAGCCACAGTGGTGGTGATCCTTTACTGCACTCTTTGTTTAGTCTGTAATCTAAACACTGCTCATCAGGGACTTTACGCCTCAGTGAAAGTC
This sequence comes from Bryconaethiops microstoma, assembly GCA_037577275.1. Classification (NCBI taxonomy): domain Eukaryota; kingdom Metazoa; phylum Chordata; class Actinopteri; order Characiformes; family Alestidae; genus Bryconaethiops; species Bryconaethiops microstoma. Next base: position 7,333,018 of record JBBJLS010000039.1, on the reverse strand, counting down.
TGTCGTGTCTGCCTTAATGAAGTTTTGTTTGTTTGGCTGTCTCTCAGGTGGCGTACACTTTGTTCCAGGACACGGGTCTGTTTGAAATCTTCAAAATCCCCGTTCGGGAATTCATGACGTACTTCTGCGCTCTGGAGAATGGCTATCGTGATATTCCCTGTGAGAGTTAAATTAATGTTGTCAAAAGTGAAACTTTGAAATGGCACGCATCAGAGCATCTGCTTTGGTAGAACCACCAGTGAGAGTTTTTCCTAACTGAAAGTGATAAACAAAACGTGTGTATGTGTTCGACAGCGGACGTTGTTGTGTGCGATTGTGTTGGTCCGAGTTGACTGCGACTCATTGTGAATGCGGTTCTTTTGCAGATCATAATCGTGTCCATGCCACAGATGTACTCCACGCGGTGTGGTACCTCACCACAAGGCCAATTCCAGGCTTTCAGCAGATCCACAATGATCATGTGACAGGAAGTGACACAGGTAACTAGCCACTTTCAGTGAAAGTCAGGCATGTAAGCTGTGCTCTAGTGACTGTGTTACCCAATACAGTCGACCCCCGAAATTCATTGGGTTTACGTTCCAAGAGCACCTGCGAATTGTGGAAAAACTGCAAATTTGTGATGTGGTAAAAGAAATGCCTATAAATGCCTATTTTTATACTCTAAACCCTAAATATTCCCTCAAATATGCTCCTAAAATACTTTAATTTCATTTTAAATTCAGCTTAATACATTACCTTTAAAAAAAAAAATTGTGATGGTAAACTCGGGACGCTCCATGCTGAAACTGTTCTGATGTGGGAATTCTGGACTGCAGCTGCGTCGCACGGCAGCAGCCAATCGGCAGCAAGGAGAAATAAATAACGCTCTCGAATTGGCTATTTTCAGTCCTCCCGTCTCTGAATACAGGGCTATTTCACCGTCCCAAGACGCGTTTTCCTGTACGGTTGCTTTATGTTCTCTTTGCAGTACTGAAATATTTATACAGTTATATTTTATATGGAAATGTAGCTGAATTTATGTAAATATTTGTTACAAAAATAGTAAATTATATTTTTCTTAATAATTTAGCACTACAATGCATGAAAAATCATATATTGGCACGAAAAAAGCAACAACAACAAAAAAATGCGGAGGATATCTGCGGTTTCCGCGAATTTGCAGTGGTTTCCGCAAACAATTATTAGTCAAAAATCTGTGAACGACTGAGGCCGTGAACTTGCGGGGGTACACTGTAATACTTTTTTCATTCATTCATTTTGTTAAGAATATCTTGTTTGTTCTTAGACTGAATTATTTGTAGTCCCAGTCATTTGTTTGATAATTGTCCCATGTACCTCTGATCCATTGGGGATGAATTAGACCCAGCCGCTGCCCAGTCAGTGAGGCTGTGCCAAGGAGTGGCTGGCATCTGATAAGAGATCCTCCGTTGTGATTGAGATCAGAGGCTGCCGCCACTGCTGCCTCAGCAAGTCCGAGGCTTATTTTAAGGCTGCTGATGGCCCTTTTAATTTTTCAAATGGAGTGCAGTCTGAGTCACACGGCTGCTGTAGCTGCTCGACATGGGAGAGCAAGAGGTGCTCACGCTTTAGAGGTATTGAATCACACGGGAAATCAGTGACTTCACTTGCTGGCACACACTCCTGTGGTGCAGATGATGCCCAGATGGGCATTTTAAGTATTGTAGTGGGGTATAAACGAGGGTGCCAATGGAATAATAGTCATTTTTTGTTGCTGTGGAAAGAACTTGTGATAAATGGGTGCGCAAGGGGGGCAATAAAACATTTTTTTTTTTTTTTTTTCTGTTTTTATTTTGTTTTTATTATTATTATTATTATTATTATTTTTATAGTGGTAGTAGTGTGGTTGCATTTTAACTTTTATTTTTATTACTATTATTCTTTTTATAGCTGAATTTGGCACCTCTTCTCCTATAGTTTTTGGAAATATTGGCATGGTTCGAACATTAAAACATGTATATGTCCTGTGCACTGCACGTGTATATAACTTGGTACAACGCCCCTGTTGTTGGAGATGCAGTAATATAACTGCTGTACCATTAATAACCACCTATCAACAACCACAGTTACCATAGCAACCACAGAATCACACTTTGCAAAAAAGGCACCATTACTCATCCATGCTCGTGTGGATTTTTGGAATGGTGTTATGAGAGATGAGCCCCGTGATCGGAATGAATTAAAAGTGTGAGAGTTCAACTGAGCCAGACGATTTTCACTTAAACAAACTTTATTTTTTAATCACTTCTGCAGTTACGCACACTTTTTTCCCCCACCTGTTTTCGGGCATTCAAGAAGCCTATATTTAGCCCTCGGTGACTGTAATTTTTAAAGTGAAAGTGATCATTCGGTCATACGTGAACACACCACAGCACACAGTGTGAATTTAATGAATAAAAAACATTTTTAGATGTTTTGGTTATTAATAAGAAAATGATCCGTTTGCATTAGTTAGCGCGCAACAATAGCAACACATTAGCAACCACTTAGACCATCATAACAACCACCTAGCAACAACATAGCAACCACTACAATTATCATAGCAATGCAGTCACACTTTGCTTTTTCTTGCGGAAATGCAGTTTATTTTTTGTGTGTTTGTTTACTTGACCGCCTTACTTGACCGTTGCTGGATATGCAGTTATGTAGCATATGTCATGACACTGATGGAAGTAATCTTGTCGGTCATCTGGTAAATTATAATGGAAACTATTTGTCTTTGTTTAAAGAGAATTCTTTTCTCCTTAGATTCGGACAGTGGCATCTCCCCAGGCAGGGTGTCCTACGCCTCCTCTAAAAGCTGCTTGATCTCAGACAACAGTTATGGCTGCTTGGCCTGGAATGTTCCTGCCCTCGAGCTGATGGCACTATATGTAGCAGCTGCTATGCATGACTATGATCATCCTGGTCGCACAAACGCCTTTCTCGTAGCCACTAATGCCCCTCAGGTAGGTGACATAGGTCACATAATTTCGTAATTTTGGAGTCAGCAAATGGAAATTAGATGGCTGTTCAATCAGACGGATGTTCAAACAAGCTCGGAATCCACAGATTTATATCCCTCTCCTCTCTCTTTGTATTAGGCGGTGCTATACAACGACCGCTCGGTTCTGGAGAACCACCATGCTGCCGCTGCATGGAGCCTTTTCTTGTCACAGCCCGAATTTAACTTCTTATCCAATTTGGACCACGTTGAGTTCAAGCGTTTTCGCTTTCTTGTTATTGAGGCCATCCTCGCCACAGACCTGAAGAAGCACTTTGATTTCTTAGCAGAATTCAATTCCAAGGTGATGAGCACATGTAAAGATTCCACTCTGCAATTGAGTTAAATCTGAAATAATCCCTTCTTTTAAAAAAATTAAGGTGGCAGTGGCATTAACTGATGTTTGTCATTTCATTTTATTAACAGGTTAATGATGTGAATAGTCAAGGTGTTGACTGGACTAATGAAAACGACAGATTGTTGGTGTGCCAAATGTGCATCAAGCTGGCAGATATCAATGGTCCTGCCAAAGAGCGCAGCCTACACCTGAAGTGGACTGAGGGCATTGTCAATGAGTTTTATGAGCAGGTATGAGTTTCTTTTAAGAAATACAGTTTGAAAAACGTTTGTGAATTAGATGCAGTGATGTGCAGTAAGCGATGAATTAAAAAAAAGTTTTCTTTGTTTTTGACAGTTGGTTTGGTAGTTATTTGATATTTTGTGTTGTAAAAATGTTTTCATGTAATATTATATTTTGCCCTTATTTCCTGCCACTAATTCACGATGTAATCTTTGTTAAAAAAAAAAAAAAAAAAAAAAGAATGTTCAACATTTTACATTCGTTGAACAAACATTTGAACAATCAAGGTAACTAAACCTCTGGGATATAATAACCACTTGAGGGTAAATTAGAGACAGATGTTCTAACCAGTTTACTTGATGGGTTAAGCTACACTTCCTTGTGAAAAGCCACACAATTTTCATTAGTGTGTGGGGACGGTACCTCAGTGGAACCTTTGGCAGTCCTGGGATTTGAACCCACGGCTTTCTGATCGCACTGGCAACTCCCTAACCACCAGGCCACCACCAGCCCTTTTTAAAATGGCTTTTTCTACTCCCCTATAAGTGAGCATACTGCAAAGATCAGTGCAAGGGCACGCTGTAGTGTCTTGAAACATGTGACAAATAGCTCTAAGAGTAAGGATGTCTCAGGACTTGTAGGTTAATTTTAGGCCGCATCAGAATGTTTTGTCAATTCAATTTTATTTATATAGCACTTTTTACAACCGGTGTTGTCACAAGAGTCCTGGTCTAAGCCCCTAGTAAACAAGCCAAAGTTGATAGAGGAAAGGGGAAATACCCCCTAAGCTGGAGGAAGAAACCTCGGGAGGAACCAAGACACAAAATGGGAATCCATCCTCCTCTGGTCGAGAGAGAGAGAGAGAGAAACAGAGACTCTATGGAGATAACAAGAGAAGGGCTTCGTGTATAAACTTAATCACTGTTAGATTGACCGTCTTCGGCTAATGAAGGTGGTATAATTAAGGGTCAGTAGAGGTAGTTTTTGTTAGAGTCAGAGTGAGGAGGTACAGTTGAGAGTCAATTGAGGTAGATTTTGTTGGAAGAGTAGCTGAGAATATTTAGTCCACAACAACATGCTCTAATGGTGATCAGTCGGGCTACAAATGTGCAGCCCTTCCCCTCAGAGAGAACAGAGAATCTAGTTCTGCTTATGTTTACAGGGTATAATTATAACTGTAACTGAATGTCAGGATAAGAGTGTGCCTATAGTCTAAAACTTGAGACGTTGGGTCATGCAAGATGACAGCAACCCACCCAAGTGTATTTAAAATCACAAAGGGACTCAAACTAGGAATAATGTCTTCAAGAGGCCAAGTCACTGACCTCAGCCCCATTGTAATGGTTGAAATGTTTATCTGTAGCAGGCAATTAAAAAAATAATGGGTCACATACCTCTTCCAGTCTTGGTAGTTTAAACCATTTGTTCGATAAATGCATGCCTCTGTAAAAAATTTCTGAGACACACAGTTCTTGAATATTTTGACTTATGTGATAAATCACATTTTAGGTGCCATTCATGCAAAAATCCAGACAATTTGCATATATGTATAGTCATGCCACAATCATGTAATCATTTCTTGGCCGCCTGGTTTGCAGGGTGATGAGGAGTCAGGTCTAGGATTACCCATCAGCCCCTTCATGGACCGCTCCACGCCACAGCTGGCCAAGCTACAGGAGTCCTTCATCACACACATTGTTGGGCCTCTCTGCAACTCGTACGATGCGGCTGGACTGCTCCCAGGCTACTGGATCGATGGGGAGGGTTCAGACGAGGAGGAAGAGGAGGAGGCTGAAGACACTGAAACTGACGAAGAAGAGCTTGACGATGAGCTTAACTTGAGTAAGTGTGAACTGGTGTGTTAGACCTGCTGGTGTCAAACAGACGTTTGTTTAACACAAATAGTGGTGAAGTGTAACAGAGTGTAAATTCTCTGTCTAAGGGAGACTTGCCTCTGGACCAAGAGGTCATGGGTTTGAATTCTACCCTCAGATGACCACCACTGGATTCCTGAGCAAGACCCTTAATCCCAAGTTGCTCCAGGGAGACTGCCCCCTGTAGTTAGGGAATGGAAGTCACTTTGTATAAAAGCGTCTGATAAATGCCGTAAACGTAGTTTGCAGAATTGTTACAGGAACTTCTAAGAGAAGTAACTGAGCAAAACTTAGTATTTCAGTTCATATTGGAATCATTTTTCTGTACCCCTAACTTTAAATTTTTTTTTTCAACTAAAAGCCAGTTAAAAAATTCAAGCTTAGGCCAAAGAATCTTAAACTGTATTCCTTGTACCAATAAAGAATTTTTCCATGCAGAATCCGGGAAGGGCCGACGTCGTCTCTTCTGCAACATCGTGCAGCACCTGACAGAGAACCACAAAGAATGGAAAAAAACCATTGAAGAAGAAGAGAAGAGCAAGGACCTGGATATTCAGCAGCAACAGCAGGCCGACAGCCCGAACCTTCCTCCATCCTCCTCATCCTCTGACGACATCCAGGTCATTCAGGAAGAAGCTGAGGAGGAGGAGCGGCAGTAGCAGCAGGAGGGAGCGGATTGGCCGAGGCATGAAGCTCAGGGAGGGGCCCGGGCAGAGGGTGCTCCCTCTTGCCCCTCCTTCTCCTCCGCAACACATACCTATACACATGCACATAACAGACACAGACACACACAGCCCAAATTGACACCTACAGGAAGACCCTGCTGGGTCTCCCACACTGAAATAGTCACTGTGCTGACACTCTGATGCTAATGCAGTTCATGTTGTATCGGAAGTTTTAAAAAAAAAAAAAAAAAAAAAAAAAGGCCTTACTACTGTGAGAGCACCTTTGCTGCAAATGGTGGGAGCCCCACTTCTATGCACTTTCACCCCAAGGAGAATTAATGGAGGATGAACACAGCTTTGAGGATGCCGACTTGTGCTGCGAGGTGTAAAAACAACAAAAACAAGGAGACAAAGAAACCCTCCATACTTACTTGGCTGTGATGCTGCCTTGAACGCAGAGCTCTTAACTCTCCTGTAGGTACTTAATAATTTAAAGACAAAAAAAAAAAAAAAAAAAGAATTGAGAAGCTTAAGACTTTTCAAGTAATTGTCACTTGTTACCAAAGCAAACAGTTCAAAAACGTGAGGCCGAGACAATTTCAGGCTCAATGTCAGGAATTCTTGAGAAGCATAAATCAAACGTGCCTGTCTGAACCTTTTCATGATTCTTCTCCCCGTCCCCCCCGCGGTCCGCGTGACGGACTGCACCGGCTGCACCGCGCGTGCGGCTCCCTCCTCATGCTGGCGACACGAAACACTGTATCACTGAACTCAGCCACTAGGACTCATGTGGAAATGCTGACATATGACTGAAAGAAAAAAAAAAACATTTACTCCTGCATCATTTTTGGATGCTTTTTTTATTCATGTGTACCACCTGCCTTTTCTTTTAGTTTCTTTGTTATACGTTTGTTTGACTTTTTTTGGTGCGTGTGCGCACGTGTCTGAGCACGCGTCTGTCTGGGTGTGTGTGCATGCACGCGTCTGTGGATGTGTGTGTGTGTGTGTGTGTGTGTGTGTGTGTGTGTGTGTGTGTGTGTGTGTGTGTGTGTGTGTGTGTGTGTGTGTGAGGATGACCATGGGTTTTGAATTTTTCTTTTTCAGGAACGCTGAGTTGCCAATCATTGAATTTTCCTTTGTGAAGTCCAGCTGTGTTGAAAGTATGGAAGAGTGAAGCTGTTCTAATGAAGGGATGTTGCTTTGTTTGTTTTTTTGAAATTTGTTTTGTTTTGTTTTTTGGAATATATATATTTTCTGAATATATATTTTTTCACGGTTACTCAGGATTCATGTTGAACGATTGTTCTGTTGTGACAATTTGACAACGATTTCAAACACTCATACGTCTGACAGTTTTCATTTCAGGGGTAGGAAAAGGCATTTTCGTGTGTTTGTATGTATGAAGAACTTGAAATTCAGTCTGAAGAAAGATGACTGGCTTCTTGTGAGCGGCATTCAGCACAGCGACCACTATCCTTATCAGCTGTCCTGAACTCGTACAGTCTTTTCTATTTTCTCCCCCAAAACTCTCTGATAAGAAGTAGAGTCTAGGAATGTATTTGATAATGAACGTTTGTTTGAAGTAACAGCTGTCCACATGTTATCTGCAAGTTTTGCTTTCGGGTCGCATTACTTTTGGCATTATTTGAACATATGCGATTGTTGGTTCTCGTTTTTGTTTTCCTTTTGGTCACAGTGCAGATACACACATTTTTACTGATCGTAACCATTGCCAAACACACAACCAGGCCAGTGCATAAATTTGAAGTGATCCAGGGTTTCACCTCGAAAGCTGTACACTTTTTTATATTTTCTTATTCTTCACCATGAGGCAGGTTTAATACCAATAGTTCTATCTATTTTTGTCTGAAGCAAGAACTCTAGGCATTCCACTAAAAAAAAAAAAAAAAAAAAAAAAAAAAGGAAGAG
>JBBJLS010000039.1:7304131-7318729 GCA_037577275.1 Bryconaethiops microstoma | reverse complement strand
TGTGTGTGTGTGTGTGTGTGTGTGTGTGTGTGTGTGTGTGTGTGTGTGTGTGTGTGTGTGTGTGTGTGTGTTTGGCTTCTTCTTTTAACCTGTACTTCACTCCAGCCAGTGGCTCATCAGAAGACAAAGCACCACCTCTTTTTTTGGGTCAAAGGCTTTCAGTTCAGAGCCAGTGTTCAGTTCTTTGAAAGGCCAGGATTATGGAAAACCACATTTCTTTCAGTTTTTATAAATAAAAATACTCAATTTAACAAGTTAACACATAAACATTCAGGTTTCAAAATGTACCTGTTTATACAGTCCAAATACAGCAAAAGACTTAGACACCTGAGAAAATTATATTTAAAACCTGTTTGGTTGAGCAGTATGTTGTAAAATCTAATATTAGAATTAGAATCAGAAAACTCTATTGATCCCAAAGGACAGTGCCTATGATACAACTGCACAGAAACACAGAGACTAGAACAATATAAAATATAAAGTCTAAAATAAAAGTCAAATAAAACTCTGGGGTCAATAAGAGAGGTGACTATAAATATTATAGATAAATAAATTGCTGCTAAGTAACACAAATAGTTGTTCTCTAAAACAAGTATGTTATTGTACATAATAGAGATAGTAACAAAAATATTGGGATTCCTGACCCTTATACCAACAGGGACTTTAATGACACTGCATTCAAATACATAGACTTTAGTATGGAGTTGATCTCCCTTTTGTACCTATAACAGCTTCCTCATTTCTTTGGAAGGCTTTCCACAAGATTTTGGAGTTTCTGTCAGAATTTGCGCCAAGTCATTCTGTAGCATTTATGAGGTCAGACTCTGATGTTGGACAAGAAGGTCTGGATCGCAATCTCCATTCCAGTTAATCCCAAAGGTGCTGGATGGGGTTGAGGTCAGGACTCTGTGTGGACCAGTCAAGTTCTTCTACACTTTATGGAGCTGCTTTGTGCACTGAGACACAGTCATGCTGGAATAGAAAAGGTTCTTCCCCAAACTGGGTCCACAAAGTTGGAAGCATGGCGCATTAAGATTGACCTTCACTGGAAGTAAGGGGCCACCTGAATTCAATAATTAAGAGGTGTCCCAATACTTTTGTCCATATAGTGTATGTGTAAAGGGAAGGCTGGCTTGTCTTCCAGATCCGTGGTGTAGATGCATAGAGCCATTTGCCCGATGGGGAACTTGTTTTAGACACAAGTGAGTCATTTCCTACTAATGACTCAGGTTTCTGCAGTCCACTTAGTGGCATTCAGTTCAATAAAATTCTGCTAATTCCAAACATTCTGGAACGGATGATGTCTACGTTAATTGAGACCAGGCTATGGAGTCTACCACTCCATTTTGTTAACTACAGGGTGTGTGCAAGATTGAGCACTTTAGTGCCTGAGGAGAATACAAAGCAGTTCTCCATGTGCGTGTGCCTGAAAAACTGGCTGCTGTACACACAACTGTGTTGAACAGACGACCATCACTACGAAACCAAACGCATTAATTTTACCACTTAAAATGACCTTAATTTGGATCTTAATTTCCCCATACAGGAAATCAAGGAAAATTAAGGGGAAAGGTGCACAGATTAAGGCTGATTAAGGGGTAAAACTACTGAATTTTCCAGTTTTTACTTTTTCAAATTTGCCCCTTAAATAAAAGAACCTTCTGAATTAATGCCTTAAATTTAAGATTAAGGGGTTTCACACTCATACCTTGCATCTAATTTTAAGGTAAAGTTAATTAACGGGTCAGTTTCACAAATTAGCGTCCACTTTGTTCAAGTTTGGTGTATTTTCAGGGGTAAAGCACATTTTAAGTACATTGTGTGCATAATATCAACTGCAAGTCATTAACTCCTCCACATGAATGCACTAGATATCAGCTTCCCTCATTCTGATGGCAGTTCACGTACACGGTAAAACATGAACCATTAATAATACTGAGGCACTGAAGTGTACTATATGTAATAAGTTTAGTGGTTACGTAATGAACACTAGTCTATTAGGACTGCGGGCAGTGCCAAGGCAGGGCTCATGGGGCTTAAACCATGAATATCATGTATGCCCTTTTTACCCTTTTGCCATATGTTCAGTACTAGCTAGCTAGCATTACATTATCACTTGACCATACGGCAGGAAAAATAATTGATTAAAATGTATATGCTTGATAAATCGGTTTAGTGGTTAATGATAATTATGATAATGACCTGAATGACAAATCCACAAGTCATTTTAAAGGTGTGCTCTGCAATCTGGAAATTCTAGAAAGCTCTAGAAAGCATCCAGATATGGACATTCGCGTTTCTTTATTTGGATATTTAAAAATATTATTTAGATTTTTAAAAATATAATCATAAGTAAGCTTAAATCTTTTAAAAGTTTTGTTTTGCCATGCGTTTTAAATGTTATTTGATCCGGTTTACCGAACACATGGCCAAGGTCATGATCAACCGCGAGGCGAACACAGATCTCATTAGGAGTCCATGGCTTGGCGAGTTATTTCTGTTGAGTATTGATTTACAGGGACTTTAATATGGATTTCATAGCCCATAGGGATCAGTTAAAGAGGTAAGCTAGCCTGTTATCTGTGTTTCCCACTTTATCCTCAGCCCTGCAGAACATTGGCCTCATGGGTGATTGAGTGAAGAACAGCCAAACAAATGATCTTATATTTTGCCATTTCCCTTTGTGTAAACATCGATATCTCTTTCTTCATTCTTTCAAAGAATTGTGTAGGCTCGCAAAACTTCTAGCTTTAGCTACACGCAGGATTTGAACCCATGATCGCTTGATCCAGAGACAAGTATCCAACCCACTAGGCCACCGCCACCCCATATTCTTTATTTAAGATGAGATAAGCCTTTATTAGTCCCAGAAGTGAGAAATTTTTATTGTTACGGCAGAAAGTGGACAGAACAAAGGTAAGTGAAGCAAAGACAATATATTTAAAGCCATACAACACAACAGTACAGTATAAAAAGTACAAATAATATACAAATAGTACAAAAATATTTGCACAGGAATTCATTTTTTCCCCACCTCAGTCCTGCTTACCGATATAATCAGACCAGGCTACCAATACAATCAATAGTCGAAACCCTGGTCCAAAGACCCTTTCTTCTATTCTTGATTTTGCCTGACCAGTGAACCATGACCTTCCTGGACTGGTTGGAATGTGGATCTGTATTACTACTCGATCTGGGAAAACAAGGGAACATGGTGCGGTAAATGTATCCTGTATTAGTCTATAATACATTCACCTCATAATATTCCTGTAGCACTTTCTATTCATATAATTATTATAGCAGCTATACCTTATAGGAAACTACAGCAATTGAGTTCTTACATGAAACACCTGTGATATACGCTATAGATCTTATGAGAATGAAGTATGTACATGATGGTGTAGAACCACATTACTAGGACAAAAGTGTGAGAAAGCAAGTCTAACAGCAGCAGGGAGAGGAGTGAGGTAAAATCAATTAAAGAGGAAAATAATAGGCATGTTGTATGTTATAGCACATTAAGGGAGTGAGGCAGAAAAGTGAGTTTTGCCCTCATGTAAAACTGCATCAGTGTCCATCCTCGGACATTAAGGAATTTATGTGTTCTCATGAATTGTCAGCATTGTTTGGATCAGGTCTGTTCTTTGATTTATCAGTGCAAGTTTGGTTCCTAATTAGACACAAAGACTATTGGCAAAGTATGTTTCAACTTTAGGAGTCTCTAACTAGATGGCGTCTGTGTCAAAAGCAGGGGAATTGGTTCAGTACTGGTGGCACCATAGCCCCAGTTGTTTAGTGACCATAGCACTGGCTTTTAGTGACATTGGGAATTGCTAGTTAGAGAATCCTCCCGATATCACACAAGCTACAGGGCTTTTTGGCCTGAGCTATACGGGCATATGTATAATTAAACTAGAATATAAAGAAGATATTTTCGGGGTGGCGGTGGCCTAGTGGGTAGGATACTTGCCTCTGGACCAAGAGGTCCTGGGTTTGAATCCTACCTTCAGCAGACCACCACTGGGTTCCTGAGCAAGACCCCTAACCCCAAGTTAACCCTCCCTTAACCCCAGGGAGACTGTCACGGACTAGAAGTCGCTTCAAGCATCTGCTAAACGTCCAAGTGTCTGCTAAACAGTCCAGTAGTCACCGATTAGCACAATGCCATATGAATAATGCTCATTGGTGACAATTCACTATTAGCAAAAATCTGCCAATTGCATTAATAGGCCAAAATAATTTTTCTTATTATTTGAAATATCATATTGTGCTATTTTTCCATACAACACTGAAATGAAACAGAAATGATTTTTCCGGTCCTTTAAGCCTCCTGTGTCTTTATTGCCAGAGGTTTTTCAGTCATCCATTTCTCAGTACTCTAATAAGCGAGCAGACCATTGTAAACCAAAGCATTTCAACACGTCCCATTGGTTTTTAATGGTAGCTACATAAAGGAGGGCATGTGATCAGTTAAGCACACAGAGGAGATTGGGGAGGCTCCAGTGTGTTCTCACTGATTGATGGCCAACACTCAGTGATTAAATCTCATTTCCTTAATGTCCGAGGATGGACTGTGCAAGCTCTCCCCTCTCCATTTAATGCAAGCCTCTGTCTCACCAAGAGTTATGGATTGTGTTTGGTTTCCCTCTTGAAACCTACACAGAACTCATTTAATCCGTGTTCTCCTCGCAACGCAGGTGTTCAAACATCCCACTGGTGTGACTGATGTGGTTGGGGAAGATCTGGTAATAGGAACATATGAACTTTATTCTTTTACCCCATGAAAAATATTTGCCAACAGTGTTTTATCAGGAACAACCAACAACCTTTTGAGAGTTTTTTTTTCACTTTATGTGACATTCTGCAAGATCAGAGGCCTCAAATTTGCTTACATACATGGCAGAAATGAATCCGGCATCCATACTATATTGTCTTTGAAACAAACGATTATCTGTCACTGGAAATAACTTACGCAAGGGTGGGTGCACCATGAGATGTTGGAGCAGGAGCAGATTGGAAAGGTTACTGTATTGACTCAAAAAGTTTGATGCAGAAAATGGAAAGTTACAGCACAGCTGCTCCGGCGGACTGCCCTAGCCTCGCTGATCTATGGACGCGCTACGCCTTAGTGCAGTCCTTCTCCACCGGAAGTGGCCATTCATTAGACTGAAGGGGCCATTTGAGAACACGAGTGCAGTTTGCGTCTATAACAGGGATGAGCTGAGGTCCCCGTTCCCGTCATGTCTTCCTGATTTACTGCTTCAGTCACTAGCACTGCGCTGAGTTCGATAGCACTAAAAGGCTTGTTCATACTAATGGGGTTCCTATGTGACGCAAACACAGTCACTCTGCGGGGACGCTTTACGAGGTCTTGGCCAATAATGAAAAGGAGAAGCAGATGTTGCTCAACACAAACAGTTGTGTAGTGAAACCAGAGACACAAGGCTCATTATTGTCCATCCTTTTCTTTGATTTCCACTAAGGGTCACATTTGCAACAGGAGCCCAAAAAAGCAAGCGAGGAATTGGATACGATTGATTACAGACTTCGTTATAGGACACACATGCTACAAACAAATTTGATTGTCCTCGCAGCTTTCACATCATGACTTTTACTGGATCAATGTAAACTTTTCCCACTCCTACTCATTAGGTTTTATCTCTCATATGGGGATTGATTTGAACGTATGAAAAGGTTAGAAATGACAGCAGCTAAAATGAAGTTATTTAACCAGCTGTGAGGAGAAGATGGCTTTATAGTCAAGAACAAAGTGAAACACATGTTGACGGTCTTGAGAAGATGGAAATGAAGACAAAATCTTATAACGCTCTTCTTAAAAGTGAATCTTGATAGTACTATGGAACATAATAAAGCTGTTTATCACTTTGCTGGTTGTATGTGGTAGGGCAGATGATGTATTCTTCTGGACATTTCCCTGAGTGGTGGAACATTGCTGATCACTGGTGAAATTTTGTGAATGGAGCAGTTTGTGACTGAAGAATGACGTCATTGGTGTGACATACTCTTCATCACTTTCCAGAACGAGAGCCACGCTGATTGGCTGCATGCTGAAGCAGAGCACTCTGGTTGGGTGGTGGAAGATCATTAAACACCCACACTGTCAATAGAGGGACCCTCGCGGTGGGTATATAGGCAGCTTTCCTGCAGGTAAATGCAACAGACTCTAAATTTCATCAAGTTGAATTAACCGTTCGATTTTGCAACAGTCCTTTTCTACTTCACGCGAGTTATAACATTACAAGGTAAGTCAAGGGTTCCTGCTATTATTAAAATAATAGACGGTTACATTTATCTTCAGAGTGCAAGGTGATAAGATTCTTAAAGCTTATTTAAGACTCTTTAAATATGATTTTCAAGGGAAATGTGGGGTTTATACAGAGCTTTGGATGTGTAAGAGTGGAGAAATGCAGGTTCGGTGGATTTTCAAGGAGACTTGGAATGCTCCTCAGTGCTGGATGGGAGTGCAGAGTGGAGCAGCTCATTACACTAATGCACCGGGTCCCGCGGGAGGCGCAGTCAGAAACCCCTGTAATCCTGCTAATATCTCTAATACTTTACTTACAGGCTGATGGCAGCAGATGATCACAGTGCAGGCTGAACAAACCGGAGCAGATACTGAGAACATGTAGAGAACCTGCAGGGACTTACAAGGCTTAGGTCTAGTTTATTTTCCTCAAGATTTTTTTCTCTAGGAGAGAAGAATGAGGTATCAGGGAAAGTGAATTATATCAGATAATCATTTTGAAAAACTTACTGATGACTAAGGGAGCAATTAGAGTGTCTGTTGTGAAACCACTTTAGACACAAGGGATGAAGGGATTGCTTCTCAGAGAAAATTCCAGGTTCACGTGGTAAAGATGGACAGGAAATTTTAAAAGATTTTTTGCTTCCATATCTAAAAGTGCGTTCTTTGCTGCAGGGGACCATGGTTATGCTGAAGATCTCTGCTTTCCTTGTTGCCTACGCTCTGATCATTTGTCAGATGTACTGCTCAAATGCAGCTCCATCAAGGTGAGGTTGATCATGATACTACTTTGTCGTCAGGGGTGTACTTATGTTATGGGGTTTTGAGAGAATTGAACAGTCATAAAGTAAAAGTGCTCAGTAAAACTAAGGATAGATCCAATTAATCACTAGTCAGTCAGAATTTTAGGTGAAGTTCATTTTTTTATGAACATAATTATGATGTTTAACCGTAAGGGTACAAATAGTTTTATTGGAAGTTGCGGTATCAGGGCGCTTCAGTCTTCTGATTACATCAGATGAATCCCAGCCAAACCCACACCGCTTACGACAGTATCGATCGGGCGATAAATCTAAACTTGGCAAGCGGACAGCATTTAAGTGGCACGCTCTTAGCAGATTGTTTTGATTATAATCAGACTTTCTTGCAGCAAGCAGAGATCTCTTTTGACATGATGTCAAGCAGCGTTTTCTGGGGGGGTGTTCTTTTTGTTCATGATCCATGGTGGGGAAAGGTAATCACTGGCGATTGTATTCTCAGGCCTGCTTTAGAGCCTTCACAAGATGAGGCTACACTCTCCGGATATGAGGCAAGACGGTTACTAAATGCCATCATCAAAGAGTTTGTGCAGATGAATGCTGAAGACCTAGATCAGCAAGAATCTGAGGAGAACAGGTACCCGTCCATTCTATAGACTGACTGAAGGGCAACCAATGATCGATCATGACAAGAAACCTTGAAACTCAGGAAAAAAAATAATCTGGAGAATTTGTATTGACTTTCTCTCGCACCTTTAAGAAGTGAAAGATCTTAAAAGACTTCACCATGAGAGCAATTCCACATAGCTGTAAGGTGTGCCAGTGCTTTTTAAAAGAGAGGTATGTGCAGCAAAGGCCTACTGCTCCTTTATTTTCGTAGTGAAAATGGATTGACGTGATGTGTTCTCTGCCATTATAGCTTTTTGCATGGAATTTTATTTACCTGTGTGGTTTATGAGGGCTTTATGCCCCATTTGCCTGCAAAGCATGCATTCAAGAAAATAAAATGGCATGGAGGACAGCATGATCTCTGGAGGATTGCAGAAGGAAATGACATTTTGCATGATCTGTTCAGTGCGCACAGCGCGTGTAGAAATGTCAAACTAGTCAGAATACTAGAACAGCAACTATGGGCTATTATTAGAATTACGGCAAGTATAGCCATTAAGGTAATTGCATTTAGGAAGGACGCATGATTTGATATGCATCTGACTGTTCATTGCGTTGTTTTTGTACAGAACAAAGTGTGAAGTTTTGCATGCCTGCATTACTGTGAGATGTGCATGTGATCTCTTCTCTAACAGCCTGGCTAGACCGATGTCCAAGCGCTGCTCCAACCTCAGCACCTGTGTGCTGGGCAAGCTGTCTCAGGAGCTGCACAAGCTGCAGACGTACCCTCGCACCAATGTGGGAGCAGGGACCCCGGGCAAGAAGCGCGGCGCTGAGGCCGGTGGCGTGTTTGCTGGTTACAGAGAGGCGATCGATCGCGTCTAATCGCTCACCTCCGCGTGCCGGGCTGGCTTGGTCCTGATAATTTGAGTGCTCAATGCATGTGGATTTTCTGGCTTGCCTGAGTGATTTGAAAAACCCTTTTCCTTTTTCGTTCTCAACCTTCCGTGGCAAAGTGATGAAGCTTCATGTCTCTCTAGTTTCTTCAACCCATTTAATCAAACACATAGCCCTCCTGGTCAGCCCTCAGTGGTGATACAGCAGTGCTAAATGCCTCTCCTTTGACTTGACTCCCATTGAATAAACATATTTTTACAAAGAAGCTTTTGTCTACTGAGCTTTTTCAAAAATTACTTGACCAGTGTCATGTTGCAATGTACAAGTAGGTAAGAAATCAAGCATGCACCTTTACTATGTTATCATGCACCTTTACTATGTTATCATGCACCTTTACTATGTTTTTTTTTTCAGCTTTATTTCAGAAATAACATTAAATATATTTCAGTGTGTCCAGATGGTTGGTTTCAGACCTAATAACCAAAGTGACCTCTCCTTATTCTCCTCCAGCGTCACAGCACAGAAGCGAGCTTGTAACACAGCCACATGTGTGACCCACCGTCTGGCAGATTTCCTAAGTCGCTCAGGTGGGATTGGAAACAGCAAGTTCGTCCCCACCAACGTGGGATCCCACGCGTTTGGCCGACGAAGGAGACTCAGTCAGGAGTAGAAGTTTTTGTGGACTGTGAGCAATATGGTGAGAAAGGACCAGAATTTAGCTGTTCTTTCTCTTGCATGCTGAAAATCCTAAAATCCTCTTGTTTATGATATGGATTGTTGCTTTTAAGGAATCAAGCTGTGATCCAGCTTTTTGCATCATTATCTCATTGCAGGTCACCAGTCTTTACATCCATAGCTCTGCACTGACCATTTTCAAGAGAGAAAACCCCATCTGCATCAAAACCCCTGGGAATGGAGGTTCCTCGTCTTGTCACAATGGACTCTCGTCGACTGCACTGATCTGTAGACCCCCACCACACGGCTCATTCTCTGACCGATCATTTCTGCTCTCATAATCATTAAAAGTCAAAAAAAAGGAAAGAAAAAAAGCTTAGCATCCATTTTCAAAGTGATCGCATTCATCTTTCTACTTAGTCGAAAGTGGATGTAAGGTGATCGTTCATTCTGGGTTTTTTTTGTTTTGTTTTTTTTGGCCGAGAGCACATAGTGTGTACGTACAGTTTGGCCCATGTTTCCTCTCCTGTGTCTCCTCAGCACATCGTAGTATTGTGGGGATGAAATTAAAGCAGTGCCTCGAAAAAGGCTTCCCTGACTATGGACGTGTCTTGTGCCTTGTTGTAAACCACTTTACATGATGCTGTTGTACAGAATGTCTGAAGCAAATGAGGGAGGTACAATCAATGACATACAAATTGTAACTATTGTGAATCTAAGCAAGATTAAAATGTATTTTAGATACATAAGGTTTGGGTACTTGTTTCATTGCCTGTTTCAATAATGATTTGCATAACGTGGCACTCACTACACACGCTGTGGACCGCTTTCCTTAACAACTCTGAAAAAAGTTGCCCTTGATGCAGGTGACCATTATGAAACCCTGGAATGAAATGACACTGTCATTCAATGGAGTGTGTCCGTCTGACTAGCCAATAAGAGGACAGATTTATTAACATTAATCCAACTGTATAAAGATGTTCAAATACCTCATTACAAATTCACCTACAAATACGTGGGCTGGTTCACTGCAACCTTCTGCAAATTATTGTTGATTGCTCTACAGAACAAGCAGTTCAGATTCATAATTGATCATTTACTGTAATGGAATTACAACATGTCATCATGTTATTGTTAATTAAAAAAAGATAATAACCACTACTGTCTATGGGTCTCAACATAGCAAGAGCATCAGTTTCAGTCCTTACTAAACTCTCTTCTGACTTTTCTTTTGGAACAAGAGCATGCTCAAAGACCTGTTCCTTATTTGTTTTGCTTATTAGATCCACTGAGCATTGCAAAATGACATTCCACACAAAGCCCCCTGAGAGTGTCGCCAGTCTCTTCGTCACTGCTGCTTTGTAGCTAATTAACAAGTTTTTTTCTGCTGACAGTTTCTGCTCATGAGAGCCTGTTGTTTACACATAAATCAATCTCTCCAAAGACAAAATAGTTTTTTAAAGAAAAAACACAATGATTATCAAGAAGAAAAAGGAGCAGTAGACAAAGGGTGCCTCAAAAGGGAAATCACGTTAACTTAACAAACGTCTTCAGTAATTGAGCAGGATGCATTGATCCATAACACTGATAACCAAGATCCACGAAACACAGCCACCCGATAATGCCTTTCCCTGATCTCACTGTGAAATATCCTTGTGGGCAATGCAGAAGCAAACTATTCTGTGCATGTTCTGGATTTCAGCACTATATAAAAAAACAAACAATAAAATACTGTAAACTGTCCTTTTGTCATACATGAACACACCACAGCGTTTAACCCATTCACCAAGTGAAGCAGCAAGGAACACATCTCTCTCGTTTTCTGTAAACTCTTTATCCACACTAGGAGCCTACCATGGGATCAATGGGTGCAAGGAAGGGATTCACCCTGGGTGGGGCGCACACACCATTCACTCACGCCTATGGACAATTTAGAATCCCCAATTCAACTGACACGCATGTCTTTGGACTATGGGAGAAACCTGGAGACCCAGGAGGAAACCCACACCACCACAAGGAGAACATGCTAACTCCACACACCCACACACACACACATGGCTTCGAACCTCCAACCTTGGAAGTGTGAGGCACAGCACTACCCACTGCGCCATCATGGGGTAAATAAAGAATGCCATTCAGTGCTGAATAAAGAATGGATAGAAGATTTTTTTTTAGTATCTCTTTTCTAATTTACTTCATCTGAAGAATTACAGGGACTCTCTTGTCCTAAAGTACAGATGCTGCTTGACCACGGCGTATGTGAGGAAAACTCTGCTTAAAGTCAACCCACACAAGGCTGCCAGACCAGACAACGTTCCTGGTCACGTTCTCAGAGGATCACTACTGTCGTTCCAACATGCTTCGAAGCCACCACCATCATCCCTTTGCCAAAGTAGTCAATTTCCTGCCTCATTGACTAGCTTTTCCATCGTATTCACACCCATCATCATAAAATAACAGCTGCCCCCTCATTTGCCCCCTTGCAGTTTGCGTATCATCCTAAACGCTCAGTTGGTGATGCCATCACCTGAGAATGCTGTATAAATGGTGTTCTTCAGTTCAGCATTCAACACCATCATTCCTCAGTATCTGACTGGGAAGTTGAGACTGCTGGGCCTGAACACCTCCCTCTGCAACTGGATCCTGGACTTCCTGCCTGGGAGACTTCAGTCGCTCAGGATCCGAGGAGGCTAACAGACCAGGGCAGAGCCATCAATCTGACTCTCAACGTAGACAAAACAAAAGTGATCGTTGTTGATCACTTTCTGTTGAACATCAAAAAAGGCCCAGCAGCATCTCTGCTTCCTGAAGAGACTTATGCTTGGGTGGTAGTAGGTTAGTCAGTAAAACACTTGCCTGTGAACCCAATGACCACAAAGTTTCTACAATTGATTGATTCTCACATTCTACAGAGGGATTAGAGAGAATCCTGTGTAGTTGCATCATGGTATGGCACAGAATGGCACAGAAAGACTGTGAGGACATCTTAGAAGATCCTTGGGCTCTCTCTCTCCTCGGTCATGGATATTTGCTGCAAAGCCACCCCACACCCTCCACACACCCTCCTCTCCCTCCTCCCACCTGGCAGAAGGTTCTCTAGCATCCAGGCCTTCACTGCCAGGACAGCGAACAATTTCTTCCCTCAGACTATCAGACTCCTCAGTCAGAGCTGAATCATAAACTCTACCCACACCCACCCACCCACACACACATACACACACAAACACCACTGAACTGAACGTCTTCCTTCTCCTAACACAATGCATAAACACACTGAACTGTTCTGCCTGAACCAACAACTGCCACTGTAAATACCCTTTAATTTTATATGCCACACATTCTCTGTCCTGCCTTTACACAACTATTATTTATTGTTAATATTTATTGTTGTCTTCCTCTATATTTGCATTTTTGTAAACTTAATGCTGCTAGAATACAGCCTGTTATATACTGTAATCATTCAATCCTGTACTGTAGCTGCTTTTGTCAAGACTAAATGGTGACTTTTCTTGTCTTGTTGTATTGTTCCTTATGTGCTTTTCTCACACTATCTCTCTCTTTTGGCACTCTGTGTATTTTGTTCTGTTCTTCTTGTGGTGTTTTTTTTGTTCCTGTGTTGCATGGTCCTGGAGGGATCATCTAATTAAATTTTTTTAACCATGAATAGGACCCTATTAGAATTACTGTGTTTTTTGTGTAAATCTACTGTATACAGTCATGTAACATTTTCTCTGTCAAATTTCATTCTATACAGATGTAATTTAACATTTATGTGTTTAGTTAAAAAACATTTTTTTGTTCCATTAGTTATTACTGTAATTAGACTGTAAAATATGGGCATCAATGGATAGAAATCTATTTTCTTTCTATGAGAGAAAATTAAAAAGACAACATTTATGATGTGGTGAAGTTATACAATCAGTGTCATTTTTTAACACATTGCTGATAGAGCACAGCTGCTGCTATATTGCTTCATTAGCTACCTTGCTTGCTTGCGAACCATATCTTGATAAAGTATGATCAGAAAATGTCACACTGCATTTGTCTGAGCACTAACACTCACACTGTCACCAGTTATACCTAGTACAGAAGAAATATACCTCATGGTTCAGTGAAGGTTAGAAGGCTTGGTCAAAGTCATACTTTTTTATAGCTTTTTTATAGCTGTGGCTAGTCTCATTTTAAACTTTTATGACTTTGGTTAGATATTGTGATAAAAACTATAAACTCAACCACATGACAATTCAACAGATTTTCGGGAGAAACAGAGAACAATCTTTGGGCCTTTCAGATTTGTTACGAGTAATATGAAGGTCTAATATGATATATTTTCATGATAAGAAAATGTGAACAGTAAAAAAGATTTTTTGAGTGTAAATGAGTTAAAAAGTCATTGAATAAATATTACTCAGTTTCAATAACTCAGTTTTTATAATTGTTATAAAAGTGTAATTGTAATGTTAATGATACTTCAGTTAATTACAAATCTTCCAAAATATTCTCAAATACAGCAGAAAGTGGTCCTACAACTTTGCCTGGAATTACATATCAAGATCATGAATCATTTTCTCTTGAGAATGTAAAAAATAAGATCAAAAACCCTTTCTATAGCTGCTAGCAAGCATACATGCTAATGATGCTGGTCTTATCTGTAAGACATAGGAGACCTTCTACCTGAACACAGACATGGCTAGCGCACAAATACATACAGTACTCTGTGCTGCCTTTAGTGTAACTATTGTTTGCATGTTTGTCATATTGTGTATATAAAATACTCACCAAATCAGGTATATTCTGCCACCTACTGTTTGACACATGTGACATCTGTGCAAGGGTGTTTTAACAGAACATGCCCCAACAATGGGAACCAGGGACTGTGCATGAAACTGCTCACTACATTACTACACTACAATTACAGTAACCAGTTACGTTCCAAGAGCACCTGCATATAGTGAAAAAACACGTTGTGTTTTGGTAAAAAAATGTCTTGAATGCCTATGTTTATAGTGTAAACCCTAAATATGCCCCCAAATATGGTCCCAAAACACTTTAATTTAATTTTAAAGTCAATTTAGTACATTACCCTTAACGAAAATGTATTATTACTGTACAGTTTACAATGAACTCCTGCAGTCCTAGATTGTAAAGACCGATATTATAATTTAGCACTAAAGAATTATATATTGCCACGAAAAAAGAAAAAAAAATGTGGAGGATATCTGCGTTTCCACGAATTTTCTGGAGTATTCACCAGCAATTATTAGTTCGGTTCTAAGAAAAAATGACTAAATCTGAAACACTTTAATTTCATTTTAATCTCAGCTTAATACATTACCCTTAAAATATAAAGGTAAAGCTTTATTATTATTATTATTATTATTATTATTATTATTA
>JBBJLS010000039.1:7291787-7304031 GCA_037577275.1 Bryconaethiops microstoma | reverse complement strand
GATACACATGTAGATGACTTAAGCACTGATGTACGTCGCTCTGGATAAGAGCGTCAGCTAAATGCCGTAAATGTAAAATGTAAATGCTAGGTGTAATTACTCAAATAATTAATCACATAAATACACATTCATTCATTCATTTTCTGCAACCGCTTAATCCTTACTAGGGTCGTGGATAGACTATACTGGGGCCAATGGGAGGACTCATACACGCCACACACTTATAAATACACATATGTAATTTAATGTATAATTACTGATTTACAGCTATACTTTTGTTTACATTTCTGTTTATTGGACATAGACCCGATGCAAAGGATGTTTTTCTTTCTGCAAAACAACACTGTAGACTGTATACATACACCATTCATTTTTATGAGATTGAAATCATAATAACATTTTGCCTCTTCTACTTACAAATGAACTCTAAATCTGAATGCTTTTTTTATGACCTACAGAAAATATAGTGAATAAATATATGGGTTATTTCTGCCAGTAACTGCAATTTCAAAGAGTTAATGTAGAGTTTCTTTCAAAAAAATTTTATAATATGTATTTCAAGCATATTCCGGTTAAATATTCTGTTTAGTACCAGAAACGAGTTCAGAAAAATCTAACCGAAGAATTTGAATTTGTCCATGTAAACCTGACTCCACCTTGTCTGTCTCCTCAGTTTGCAGACAAGTTTGCAGAATATAAAGAAGCGGCTCGTTTGGCCAAGGAGAAGTCTTTGGAGAAGATGGATATGGCGAGTTCTCCTTCTCAGGTATGAACACTGCTGTTTCTGCACTGGAACATCTCAGCAGTGTCTTCAACACACTGAACTTGATTCCTCGAGAGTCAAATTTCTTTTTAAATCTAAGACAGCTCCCAGGGGCTTTGCACTCTGCCAAGCTGTTAAGAAGCTGTATTAATTAAGGATTGTGCTGTCTAGTAAAAACCTCATAGTAGTTGATTAATTCTCAAAAAAAAAAAAAAAACCTTTAGCATTTTTTTTGTCTTAAACTGAAGCCTAAATTGTGTTTTGTTAAAATGCAATTGGACAGCTAAAATCAGTAATTGCCCTGAATCTGCAGTAATTTCCTGTTGAGTATTTGTCATTATCAGGACTGTCACAATTATGAGAGGATTTCCTGTAGGCACTTACAGAGGTTCCATCATATTACGCTTTATGAATTGACAAAATAGGCATAAATGTTAAAGCAGAACTGCAGAAACAGTACTGCATTACTGTTATGGCTGTTCTTGGAAAAAATAAAGATATAGTATAAAATACAGTATAAACTGTGGTATAAAACATAGTATAAAACTGTATAGTGCTTAACTTAACGTTTGTAAGTTACTGAAAGTGCTTAATTACGCGATCTACCTTTTTAAACTTTTACGTTAATAATTGTTATGTTGATAATCCAGGTTACAGTATACCTGTGGGTTAAAAGGGCAACCAATCGTGGCTGTCTCACACACTTTTTTAAGTGGTATATCATATTAGACGCTAAAATGTTACTTCAATTTAAAATGTTAAAATAGAAGTAAAGTGTCATATGCAGAACTCACAGACTACCTCATTGTAATTGACTTTACAAGTTTCTAAGTGTCCTCATGCAAAGGATTTTTTAAAACACTACTCTTCAATGCAATGCATGGGAACAGTGTGTTCTGTAGAAGTACCTACAGGGTTCAAGTGCAGAAATATCTAGTACCATGGGTGCTGGAAGCATCTTTAAAATCCTAGATAAAGCTATACACTCCCTCCAGGAAAACATGACTTCAGGTTGCTCATACTAGCCTGATTTTTCGCCCACCCTACAAAGAACCCAGCAAAACATTGAGTCTGACCAAATATATATTTACACTTATGCACACTACACCTTTTATACTCATATTCATGTACATATAGTTTACGCTCATATTTCATATTTTTATATTTATACCTTATACTTTTTACTTTACTGTTTCCTTTTGCACTATGTTTGTTTCTTATGCTGCCAACAGAGAGCTGCTAAACAGTGTTTCATTGTTCCTGCAACAGTGACAATAAAGATCTATCTTATCTTATCTTATCTTATCTTATATATCAGTGGTGTTTTTGCCTGGACCAGGTTTCAAACTTTTACCAAATTCTAGTGTGTATGTAAATATATTCACTATACGGACAGACATATTGGGGCACACTTGTTTTTCAGGTTTGGTTGCTAGGCCAGTGAAGGGAAATCTTAATACTTCAGCATTACAAGACATTTTGGACAACACCACGCTTCCAACTTTGAGGATGCAGTTTGGGAAAGGCCCTTTTCTATTCCAGCATGACTGTTTCCCAGTGCACAAAGCAAGCTCCATAAAGACACGGCTGGATGAGTTTGGTGTGGAAGAACTTGACTGGCCCTCACAGAGTCCTGACCTCAACCCCATCCAACACCTTTGGGTTGAACTGGAATGGAGATTGAGAGCCAGACCTTCTTGTCCAACATCAGTGCCTGACCTCATAAATGTTCTACAGAATGAATCAGCACAAATTCCCACCGAAAAACTCCAAAATCTTGTGGAAAGCCTTCCAAGAAGAGTGGAAGCTGTTATAGCTGCAAAGGGGGGGTCAACCCCATATTAAAGTCTTTGTATTTGAATGGAGTGTCGTTAAAGTCCCTATTGGTATAATGGTCAGGCGTCCCAATGCTTTTGTCCATATAGTCTTTATATATATACACACACATAAATGTTTTTCTAAAAATGAATGCTATGTTTGAGGCCAGCCACTGAATGTCTGACTGTGGTTTATTTACAGGAATCACCTGCTGATATTCACTCACCGCTGACCCCTCCGGTCACCTCTGACCTCTGCCGGCTGAACGGCACGGGAGAAGATGTCACCTTGTCCGATGCGTCGCCGAATTCGGAGCTGCAATCGGATCTGTCCCCGACCACCCCGTCCCTCGCGCACAGGTAACTACAGCACCAGCACCTGCGCTTGGCAGGGTTTGAGTGTGCACTACAGAGAAATCTAACAGCTTGTCGTGCTGACTATGAGGAGAGCTTTCACAGCCCTCGACACCCACTTAAACTGCCTGCATGTGTTGGTATGCTTTGGTTTGGTCTGCTCAACAGCCCAACACAGTTTTCTGAAAGCACAGCAGAGCAACTTACATAATCTCCGCTTAATGTGGTTCAGCTCTCACCTGCCACTCGAAAAACACTGACAGTCTTGGGATAAGAGGACACTAATGTACGTTGGCCCCGCATGCTACTCCCACACTCCTGCTGTCTGCCAGATAGCTATATAAAGTCCACATTTTGCTAATTTATTTTATAAAGAGACTGTAAATTCATTTGCTAAATGTTTTTTTTTCTTAGATGTAGAATCACAACCATGTTAGTCACTTGAGAGATTTCTGAAGGTGTGAAAGAGTTGACCTCACCGATCAGAATTGAGCCAAATTTTAGTAAAGGTCTCTTTACTTGAGCCTGAAGAACCACCAGTGAGTGAGCTAGTTACTTTTCATTTTTAGCTTTTAGTAGACTACATTATTTCATTTAACTAGCTGCAGAATTCCGCATTTGGTCATGTCATCATCTTTAGCAGCATGAAGACACAAAGAGTGCTGGAAAGGTCCTGTTCCACCTTTTATAAAATGCTTTGGCCAACTATGACTTGTTATACAAATGGTGGCAGCACAGCGGGTGATGGGGGGGCGTAGAGCAAAGCATCTATAATGAAATTCAAATGCATACATTGCATAATGCATAATTGCATAAGTTGCATAATACATGTGAATAATTGTTTTCTCTGGCTAGAAACTTTGTTTAGATTTTGTGTTGCCTTTATTTTAGTCAGTTCGAACTGTAACCTTCAGCTTATCAAAATACCAGAGTAAAGTAATGAAATTTTAAAGGCGGTATGTATAAGAGTAGTTTGCTAATGTAAGTCCAGTGTAAATACAGCAGTTATGATTTGAAATGAATGAGCATTTTACTGTATTGTATTGCTATGTGTTATATAATCAGCTTTGCACTAATTTCTGGGCAAGTTCTGATGCTGAAGTCAACATTCGTCCCCACACCTCTCCAATTCCTCATTTAATGAATTTCACTTGAGGCAGGACGGCGAGAATGTGTTTAAAACATATTGAAAGTGGAAAGTGTTTGAATCCAATGGCTCATGCCAAGTTGTTTGAATGATTATTCGTCTATTAGTCACTCCTGAGCCACAGTACTGCGATTTAGCAAATACTAACAGTGTGTATGAGGTGTTTGCCAAATTAGTGCTGCTATTATTGGCCATTAACACTCACAGCTGAACTTTATATATCTCAGATTCAACAGTTAAAGCAATAAAAAATGCAAAAAATACAGGTAAAATAGTGCCATGGCTGTGGCACTGTCAGGTGCTATGCACTTATCTAGATGGTGCAGGGGTTTTTGGCCATTTTCCAGTTTTTTCTTTGAATGTTTTGTATTTAAGATGCATTTATTTCATATATCTAACTTAAAGATCAATAATTCACATATCTTAAGTATCATGGAGGTATATCTACTATTTGCAATCAAGTTAAGAGCCCATTTTAAGACTTTTTTTTTTCTTCTGCTGTTTGGGTTTGAAAATGAAACCCAGGCTCTCCATGGGGCCTCCAGTATTTGACTGGTTTTTTTCCTAGTCAAATGATGCGTTCTCTCCACTGAGCAGACTTTGTTGATTAGGTTGAAGTAGGCATCATCTGTTTGTAAGCATCCCGTGTAATGAGTCAAACCGTTGAGTCATCAATGCCTCATTGGTCACACAATATGACCATGGTCTGTTTCTTCAGTATTAAATGTCTTATTTTTTTGTGTATGTTTTTTTTTTTTTTTCCAGAACCGTGTTTAAAGCATGTCGGGTCTGCTCCTTCTGATAAAAGCCACTGCGCACTTTGCCGACTGTGTTTTGATGAAGCACACAGCGCACGGCTGTTTTTTGACGTTGCAGGATTTTCCACAGTGCAGCATTTCTATATGCAGATTTCTAAGCAACTGATTTCTTTGACGACTGCAAACCATGCACGAAACATGTGAACCATGTTTTCTGATTCTGGTTCCTCTAAAGTTTTGTAGCCACCATAAAGGACTCTCTTGAAGCCTGTCTTTGCTCATTTTAAAGGAACAGCTTGAATAAAACATGCTAACAGCACTAACCATGCATGCAAGCTAATAGCCACCAGTTAGGATGGTGCGGTTTTTGCAATACTAGCTGTTGGCTGTTCGCTTCCACTTACTGGTAGCGACATTAGCACTGTCGACTGAACTACTTCTTGGTACTTTCTTACTACTTTCTTCTTGGTATTGATATGCAGTTCATATTTCCAGTCCTGCAGGGATCCTATGTTTGTATTTAAGGACTGTAAACTTTCTTGTGACTTTGTGACTGTTGGAATGTTTCATATTGTATTTGAAGAATGATTATGAACACTTGTAAAACATTTCTGAGAAGAGTTTTTATTTTCTGCATTGATTAAATATTGCACCCCCTCCACATTTCTCAGGTTGTAATTCAAGTTATTGCTTGTAGGTTCTGCAGTGTAAGTGAGGGGCCTAAGTACACCCACACTGACTGATGTCTCTTTAAATAAACATGAACCTCGCACTGCCTGTATGAGTTGCTTTATCTCAGCTGCTGGTAAACGATCTACAAATAGACACTTATTTTCACAGTTTTGCATATATCAAATGACAGAAACTGAGCTCAGGAGCACAAAGCAGCACCAGACTGGAAGTATAGGTATGACGAGTGTGTCATAGGGAGCACTCATTGTGTGGGAGGCGAATTCAGTCACTTGTGCAGCACATAAGGCCCACTCTGAGGGTCTGTTATGTCATATTGCTGGACCACGAAATGCAGAACGTATGGTGTTTACAGATGAACAGATTTAGTTCATTTGAATAGGAGAGTATAAGCCCTCTTTGTACTCCTCCTTAGTGGCCATTGGCTAGTGGAATGGATAATGACACCTCAGATATTTTGTTTATTACAATCAATTCAAATTATAATTGAAATGAGTGAAATATATTCAGTTTTTATAAGTGACTGAAAAATCTAAGGGACCTCCTGAACAGTGCAAAGTTGCATTTTCTGGCTGCGGTGAAAAGGAGCTGAAGATGTAGTGTAGGTGTAGGAGCTAGAGGAGTCATATTACACATGTGTGCATTTATGCAGATTTGCAAGCCTGGCTGTGTAATGTGCTTGGATGCTGCATGGACAAGCAGGGGCAGTGATGTAACTGTTCAGTGCGACTGTTTATTGATTCATTTCTGGTTCCGCTTCAGGGGATTCACTGGGCTGGTGTAGATGAGTATTTATCTGTCCCCTCATTTGATATCACTGGTTTATACCGTTTGTCGCATATGGTTTATTCTGGAGGTGTAAGAAGTGATTACACGAAAATCCAAAGAGACTGTAAAGTTTATTTCCATGGTAGATGGTTTACATATAAAACACAAATACACTGTAATTTAAGTGATGTCCAGAGTATGTGGTGAAAAAAGGACAGTTACAACTGTCTAAGTAACAAACAAATACATTTGAACATATATAAAAGAACATTGCAATACAAGATTCTTTACCTTGAATATGTGTTAAAAGAGCATCTCAGAGCTCTGACAACTGGGTGGATAATGGTTTACAAGTTGTAGTCATGTGACTTAGTGAACTAGGATGTGAATGCCATTGTTACTAAGTACACTGGTGGGCCTGGAGTTGTGACAAAATGAAAGGACCTCATGCCCATATCCAGTTTACTAGATAGAATAGTCACCAAGTCACAAGTTTACAACTGGTTTCTCTTGTGCAACTGCAGAATGAATGGTCTTCATGATGAGGAATAAATACTATAAATATTATATTATATGCATATTATAAACACAATTACGAATTGTTAGCTTATGAATAACAGACGTTACTGTTAATCGTGGCTAATTCGGAATCAACAGCATGAAAGACCCCTTCTCAAGCCTTAAGACAGCTGATGACTACAGCTGATGAGAAATATTGTGTAAACGATAATATATTTTAATACAGGAACAAATCAGTAAACAAATAAACAAATGAATGTTTTGATGAGTGGCACTTTGATCAATCTGACTAATTACAAATCGATGAACGAAGGAGACCAATGGGTCTCTATTTAAAAAAAAAAAATGGATTGACCCAAATATTTGAAAAATGAAGATTGCTTACCAAAGATGAGGTCCCTTCTCCATTTCGTTTTCTCGATAGAGTGTCTCTCTCTCTCTCTCTCAGCCCCGCTAAGCCTGGTCTGTCTTCCCTGCCTGTGTAAGGAAGCTTTATAGGCTTGTGGCTTCAGTAGGTGTTGAAGTGTGGGCTGAGGCGCTGCTGTCAGTTGTAGTGGCGGGTGACAGAGAGAGGTGGCGCTGACGTCAGCAGAGAGGTGGCGGTGTGAAAAGGAATTAGCGTGGCTGCTTGTGGGCTGCAGTGTGGGCGTTTAGCGTGCTGGAGTCTTCAGAGGCAGCCTGTGTTACGCTAGAAGTGGTGGGAGGTTGAGAGGAGAAGGGAAGAGGAGACATGCTGGTGGGGGGAGGATGTGTTGGGGGTGCAACACAAGAAACCACTCAAACATGTTGGAGGATGTGAGAGGGTTTCTGTGGGCTATAATCCTCTTGAGTGGCAGCATCTCAACACTGCCCATACATTAATCCTTATGGCCCACTCATCTTCTCTTTCACTGAATGAAGGGTTTAGCGTTTTTTAAAGGAATATTTTGGCATGACTGACACAAAGATCCCCAAATACAGTCAACCAATATGGGCACAAATTGAGTTTCCTCAATTTAGTTTTACACCAGAATACCCGACCATTCCTCAAAACGTGTAGTTTTTAAGTAATTTGGAAAAATTCAAGCTTCAAGATGGTTAATGTAACGTTTAAGCAACGTTCTGTCCATTTTATAGGTAACAGTACAGCATCAGAAACCACATAAGCAAGTATACGTGCCTTTAAAGGCAGGAGTGTAATGATTCAGTTCTTATGATGCTTGTTAATTACATTATCCTCTTAGTTTGAATGCAAATTTAAGGACCAAATACTGAACACTAATCCTGTCTTGGTGTAAAAATTAGTAAACAGAGTCTTTTTTTGCCAAACTATCCCATTAATTCTGGTGGATGAGGTGTTTTGTGTTTATTTTCTTGACTCTTTAAACCTGAACGGTTGATACTTATGAAATTCAGTATGGCAGGTGTGGAGTCATAGTGGAGGATTTGAGGAACCCATGAGGATTCACTCCGCTGACCGTTCTCTACAGGATTTGTTAGGCGTCTCCTGTAATTGTGATGCTCTTGAATGTGCTCTAGTAGCAAAAGCACACAGCGTCTTTGACGGACAGCTCCAATTAAACAGCTCATGCAGTCACCCAGAGTGGCTTCATAATTATATATGGCCTCAAGTAGCCTCTTTCTGGCCTCTTTGGGCTTCAGTGCTGTGAGTAACTGTGACTCTCATTACTGTGGCAACTGTATATGATCTCAGATAGAAGGGAATGACCACTTGTAATAAATTCTTACCTGCTCTGTTAATGTGTTCTTATTCTGCTGTGGTGTAAAAAACTGAGATGTAATTGCAAAATTAACATACTTTGTTTAAAATCGCCTCAGGCATGATTTCAAATCATAAATACTGTTTTACTACTAAATCAAGGTCATTGTCCTAAGAAAAGCCAGTTTCTTTCTTTTTCTTTACAAAACAGAACTAAAATAGTTCATCTATGATGTTTTCACCTTCAGTATTACTGCTGTAGTACTGTTCCGTAGTTATTTACAATAACAATAATTACAATTTACATCAGTTTTCCAGCAATTCAAGATTGTTGGTGGAATCCTTTAGAAATTCCTGAATTTAAGATTGTTTTGGAATCCTTTAGAGATTGCTGAAATTAACACTGTGGATTTTGTTGAAACTAAAGAACTTTAAAAATGTCTGAATTCAGGATTGTTTTGGAATCCTCTAGAGATTCCTGAAATGAAAAATTCTTTAGTAATTCCAGAATTTCGAATTGTTTTTAAAATCCTTTAGAAATTCCTGCTGCCTGTTTGACCTTTTCCTTGATGTTCTGTGTTTCTTTTTCCAACTGCTGTACAGCCCAACCACCAACAAGCACTGGGAAGCAGAGCTGGCAGCACTGAAGAGCAACAATGCTAAGTTAACAGCAGCGCTGCTGGAGTCCACAGCCAATGTCAAGCAATGGAAACAGCAGCTGGCTGCTTATCAGGAGGAGGCTGAGAGGCTTCATAAAAGGGTGAGAAGAAGCGGAGTGATGACAAGATAAGATGGTGCAAGTAAATGCTAAACGTCAACCTGGCGCTGCGATTACAGATATCCGGACACAGTCACAAAAGGGCGATTTTTTTACGCTCCTTCTGCAACTGTAGTACAATTAAATCCTTCTGGGAAAAGGTGACATTCTGTATTCTCAAAAAACAATGATGGACTGAATTTACTTTTTTCTAGTTTGCTTACTTCTGGCAGTAATTGACATTTTATTCATGTGCAGTTATTCATTATGGCAAGTAAATTCAATGCATGCATTTTCTATTTTTTCTTGTATTATTTCTGAAGATAATAGTGCTCAAGCTATACTTAAGGTCACTGATCATCACAGCCGTGGTGTAGTATTCTCTACCAGTCAGAGTGTGCGGACCGTGGGTATTTTACTGTAGCCTCACAAGTGCAATAGTCAAGAGCATTTGAAAACTAGACGTCGGATTTATGGGCAAAAAAAGTTTGTGTTAAAAAAAAAAAATCACCTTGCTGCATGGAATCGAATCAGCAGTCTTCTGAATTGCTTCATTCAGAGGCCAGCACTCAATTGCTGAACCATCAAGAGGGTGTCAACACACTGCCTCTTACTATGCCATTTATTGGTAAGGACGGCTGAACGTGTAGCCGCATTCACGGGCTGATTACTTTTCATTAAACCACAACAAGCAGTGACACACATCTTTTTTATAACTGACCATAGCTTTAGTGTCTTGAAATCTCTTTATGAGTCTCCAGTGTGTCTTTTCCGCGTTTGTGTCTCTCCGTTTTCGCGTTTCTCCGCCTTTTGTCCCTTTCTGGCCGCTTTACCCATGACATCACAGACTCTCTCTGACACAGATTTTAAAGTGACTCTGAATACACATGCACTGCACTGGACGTTCATGGATGTTCTGATGTTGGAATGCTGCCAAAATTCAATACGGGCTCAGACGAGAAGCGGTGCCAAACAATGATAAAACTTTGATAACAGTGATAAAACTTCTGCAACGATAACAGTGATAAAGCTTCTGCAATCAGACTAATCAGAATCAGAATACTTTATTCATTCTGAAGGAAGTTGTTTGAGCCCCTGTGACCAAACATATACACAAACATCACATTGGGGGGATAGACAGGTCAGTCGGGAGGTAGTCGAAAAAATAAGGAAATATGGAATACATGAGGAGAGAGGAGGAGAGAAAAAACAGCCCCTCCCAGACTGTCCTACAAGTAGGGCAGTGTGAGAGCAGAAAAAAAAACACCTCAGCAACAAGCACATAAACACATGATCATTAAGAAATAACTCACAACAGGGGAGAGGGAGAGGGGATGTGGAGGTAGACCAACATAGGCAACAGCCATCCGGACCGCAGCTAATAAAAGCGGTGATACGGACCCGCCCACCCACACTGGGGGTAAAGCACTTCAGAGCGTCTCGTTATCTTGTTCTCCGGGGGAAGTTGTTTATCTCCAGCGACGGCCTCAGCCTCGGCCTGCGCTGGTAAGGGGGTGTAAGCCAAAAGAGAGAAATGGTTGTTTGGGTTTAGGTTGGATCGATATCTGTCTTCCAATAGTGTGCAAAACAGTGTTGGTATTATATGTATTGACATTGTTTGTTTTTACTATTGTTCTAAAATACAAAAATAAGTTGATCTGCTGTATTTGAGAACCTAATGCTTTACAGGCATCCCCTGATGCTTTGCAGGCCCTTTGTTTTGACATAGGTCTAAGCAAAGAGGAGAAAATGTGCCGCCATTGCCCTCATTGTAAAAGACATAAATGAGGATCAGAATATTAAAGGCCCTAATCCAAGATTCCCATCGTGTCCTCCTAAACGGGATGATGGCATATCACCAAGTGCTCTTTTCATGTCGTTTTTACACACAGTCCAAATGGAGCCCATCCAGTAAGATGCTTTGTTAATTAACCTCTGTGCCCTCATAGTATGAGTGACTCATTTCATATTACTGTCTCCTCTGCCCGGACCATCCCTTTCTGCTAATAAGGAGATATTGTATCCTCTTGCGCGTCAATTACTGAAAAGTAGAGGCTAAGAGCCAACTGCTCAATTTATAATCGTCTGCAAACTTTTACATTAGATTTTTGCACCTTATTGCTCATTGTACATATCTGTTTTTTTTTTCTGTAGTGCAATCTTACCTCATTAGGGTGGCCTTGACTGATAGATGCAAAGAGAAGTGAGCATTTAGTAGTACCGCTTGCACAAAAACCCTGTATTTCATATGAGCAATAGATAGTAGATTATTAGTCGTTGCTCTTTGTCCATAAGAAGATAAGTACAATAAAAAATTTATTTTCTGAAGAAGCAGAAATTCTTACTTTTAGAAAGTGAAAATGCCACAATGCAATAAGGAGCTACAAAAGATGACTCTGAAGGCACATGCTAATGGAGCAGTTTACAGTAACTTGCCCTTTTGCATTTCCTCTACACCATGATGTCAATAGCTAAATCCACCAAACTCACAGTTCTGTGCTTTAATTAAAAAAAGTGGACTGGTCTAAACGGAAGCCATCAACACCCAGAGGCAAATAAAACTGCAGCCACTTAAGAGAATTCTCCAAATGGCAACGATCCAATCCATTAGACTATGACAAATATGATCCAGCTATGGAAGAGGGAAAATATGCAACAATATAAAACATGGAGTGGTGAAGCTGCTACATAGCACGCTACAACGCACATTGCAAATAAAACATAATTTTCAATGTATGTAGAATCCATCCTTGTCTTGATGAATGGTAACATACTGCAAACATAAGCAATAATGCTTGCATTTTTACGTTTTTAATAGATTGCACTGGCTTAGCTAAAGTGTAACTCACTTTTAAGGCAGAGTGAAAGCAGTCTGTTTTGTCTCTACTGGCCTACTGTTAAATAGTAATTGGTTCGATTGAAAGCAAAGTGACACACATTGTCTAATGAGATCAATATGTATGTGTGTGTGT
>JBBJLS010000039.1:7263561-7281702 GCA_037577275.1 Bryconaethiops microstoma | reverse complement strand
TAAAGGGAACACTGCTGTTAAAAAGCTCCTTATTTGTTTAAAGTGTTTGCAAACCAAATGTTATTGCACTTTTGTTCGATTAATTGCAATTGAAAATTTTAATTGTTGCCCAGCTTTAACAATATATATGGCCATGGAAAAAAATGAGAGCACTTTTCCCTTTTGTGTGTGTGTGTGTGTGTGTGTAAAATGCACAGGTGTCTATTCTGTTCTGAACGACTGCAGTGTGAGCTGTGTAAAAATAAGAATCGCCTCCATATGTGTTGTGAGTGTAGTAGTGTGTGACAATCACATTTTACACAGACACACTCTCACAAATTACAGAAAAAAAAAAAAATCTCTCTTGGTGATCTCACCATTCGTGCTGTAGTCTGTTTGCCTGATAACTTGATCAGGCAAGGTAATAACACACCTACTGTACTTGTTCCATGAAAAATAAAGCAGGTGGAACCCCTGTAATTATAATATGGAATATAGTATTTTATGAATAAAAAATTAAAGTAGCCAAAAAACCCAGTAGAATACAATTGTATAATGGAAATATGTATGATTTAGAGAACCAAAAATAAATTGGATTTTTATCTTTGTAGTTCAGCCAGCAAGTCTTTATACAGTCTTTATAAAAGTATTTAAATGCACTTTTATATTGTGGCATTTGTATATGTTTTTTAATGACAGATCATGATATTGATGTGAGTTTACAGCCATCTTTGTTGAGCGGTATGAACTGTTTTCACAGCAGGGGGTTCTCACCCCCGTCATCCCTCATTGCTCTCTAGCAGCTCAACACAGAGTCACAAAATTTCAAATACAGACCACCACAACCATGACCTAGTTAGTCCTATAATAGAATTACAGGGGAAGAATATTTAATTTGATTAAATCAATTAATTCCACCAGCTGAAAGTCCACAAAGTAGTCTGCAAAATTAAGATACCAAAGTTATATTTTAACATAATTTTATAAGAGAATGAGATCGGTGAGGATTCCTCACTCTTTGCTGCAAAATTTGATTCTGCACATTGCTTGAGATGTGTGCTGAGCATTTCTGACGCCCCAATTTAGAAAAGTACACTGGTGATTCGTGATTTAACATTTGCAAAAAGCAGCTGATTTTATTTTGACTGGATGTAAATCAAAGCATCCTCTTGCTAATATAAATCTAAAAAGCGATTGAGGTATGTTCACTAATGTTATTTGTCAACCTATTGTTAATTAGAGTTTACTAAGGATTGTCTGGACTTTTTATAACTATTTTTTGTCCTCAGTCAAACATTAAATAATTTAGATGATAAACCGTGATTGTATAGTCTGATGACCCATATGTTTTAAGTCTGCCTCAGTGGAAGACAAGTATTTTTTTACTAAAACAAGCTGTACATAATACCCACTCCATAACAAGAGGTGTAACGATATAGTCAACTCATGATACAAAAATTTAAAAGAAATGTTCAGATGTTTATTAATGAAAATAAAGCTGCAAGGCGGTGATCTATGACATGAATGGTCTGAACTGGGCTGTCGAACAATGCAGCTACATCAAATATCGTGATTAACTGAACGGTTTTTCTCCACAGTGCACGGTCACATTTTTGCATTGTGGTATCACAGTATTTTGATGCATCGTATGTACCCCTATCCATATCCACCCACAGTGTCGCCCACTTAAGTTATCCTTAACTACACACATTTTTCCCATGCAACCCACAATCAGATATATTCCATTCCTTATCTTCTCACAGTGAGGTCACACTCATTTGACATTCTCCTAACTCCAGCTCTTCCTGTGTGGACACCGAACAGGTGTTTAGGACTCTGGTGATGTAATTGGCCACAAGGGGGAAAGACAAGAGCACTGCAGCCACTGATCTGCCCCTCTACTTATTGATTTTCTCCGTCTGGCACTAACGAAAATAATTGCCACATGTAATGTATTATTCAATTACAAGACAGAGCTCTCAAGTTCAGGGGGTTTTGATGGTCCTTTTTGAATCACAGAAGCCCTATAGATAATTCAGCACCGAGACCCCATTAAGGAGCGCTGATATTAAATGCCCTGTGTTAAAGCTCAAATTTATTAGAATCGTCCTCGGCTCAAACTTTTCAATATGCAGTCCTTTGTATAATTGAGCGGAGCGGAATTAGCTCTGACAGAAGTTTCGACCATCTTTTATTTATTTAGCGTGAGGGTCTACTTCTGGGTGAGGGAATTATAAGGCATATGAGAAACTAAAGGCGTCACCGAAATACAATTTCCAAGGTGGAGAGGAAGTTTTGCCGTGAGCAGATGAAAGACCTACTGATCACAGGGTTTAGATCCAGACCTTTTGCTGTATAGTGACCTCAGCTATACATTGCGACATTCAGTGGACTCCAGGTTTGCAGCAAATGATTATTTTTGTACTGGACTGATCTGTTAATTAAGACTAGAATCATCTAGTTCAAAAGTCCAGCAGGTCACAGCTAAAGACTAACAGTTACTAAAAGTAAATTTTTCAATTTTGTTTCCCTTTTAGACTGTTATACAGTTTCCCTATTCTGTTTAAATTTACACAGACATTCAACATTCTTTATAAAATATACTTGATTCTTTTTGCTACTGTATAACTGTGGGAACTCAGTGAACATGAGTTTAGATTTGTTTGCTTTTACTTTTACGTTCTAGTTCCTTTATGAACATACACAGTTGCTATCCACAGCAGACAATGGAATTTGTGGACTTCAGTGAGCTCCTGAATGTTACATTATTGCTCTTCTCTGCAATTAACTTGGTGGGTTTCATGGAACAGAGTAATTGCCTGTGACAAATGATTTAAGCAATTGATCACTATTGTGGTAAATATTTCTGAGCCTCCCCATAAGATTTACATGTCAGGTAAGCACATGGCGTTCTGAACCCACTAAGCACAAAACAGCTGACATATTCCTTACCTGTTCTCAACAGTAGAACACAGAGGGCCGGATATGTAATACGCACTATGAAACTACGCAACTATACAATTTAATGTAATGTTTGATTTATGCCTATTTTGCAAGCCACACTCAGACCTGCCCATGAGGTGAGGTGCAGGGTTTAAAATATAGATTTAAATAACTGTGTCATTAAACAGCTCAGTTAAGTGACAAAAAGAGAATGGAGTGGAGTGAATACGTCTGTTTACACCAATGCATTCTCCAGGGTGCAATTCAGGCATGGGTAAGAAAGCAGAATAGGTGAGGCACAACATGGACTTTGAGTGCAAATTGTGGCAGCATCATGATATGTACTGTGTTAAATCTTTTCACACATGTACATCTGATCCTGAGATTTTAAACAGTGTTGATCTGATGGTAAACATTCCTTCAGCTCATGTTGGAGTTTCATCTAAACACTTTGTCCACTGCTATTGTCAACAAAACATGTCTAGGGACCCCAGTGCAAATTTACACCGGCTTTTAAAATGCAGAGGAAAACTGACACCAAACCAGCAAAACGTGTCTACACATATGGAATACTATGTGTGAGGGAGATCAGGGCATTTTACATTTCACCAAGTGCACTGCCCTTGAATTGCAAACTCAGAAGTCTGAGTTCATTGGTTTCGTACATAACATGGGGAGATTGATTGAACCTGATAAGAAATTCTCTGTACGTCAAGCCCATACTTTTATAATAGAGTGAGGCAGCTACTCATTCAAGTGCACTTTTCCTCAATTTCCACAGTGCTCTTTAACATTTGGCGCCAGAACAGAGCTGGTGCCAAAAAATGAATGGCAGAGGCGACTAAAATGCAAAGATGGGCCGCTTACTGAACCTGAAAAATTAAGCATGCTGCACACAGGTATCATTACGTAGGCCACAGGCATGGCATAAAGTTGGCCTACAGTTTCTTTCTCACCACCCTAGCCTGCACACTAACCCTCCAAAAACTTATGTGAAGTGAAAGTGACCAGCCGGGAACACAGCACCCTGGAAGCAACAAAGATCTCACCCAAACAGGGACTTGAACCCTGGACCCTCAGACTAAAAATTTCGGTCATGATTAAATCCTGTAATGGGTTCACTTTCTCAATATTCCAAAAATTCCCACTGGCAGGCTCTAAAGCACTCAAGTTACTACTGTGCCACCAGACTGGAATGAGGGTGGTTCAGCACTTTTAAGACGGTGAGTTTTTGTCCAAAGAAGGACAAAAGAAAAATGGAAAATGGAAACAAAAGCCAGGAGAAGCAAATTGGCAATTCCAGAAAGAGTGGACAAAAAGGACCCCTCGAAAATGTGAGTCCTGGCCTGTGCGCACCTGACTAAAAATGTGCTGAGTATGAAAGGGGGTGCACAAAGAAAGCTGAGTGGCAGTACACCTACAAACTAATAAAGGGGAGAGAAGAAAAGAGTGTTTTAGCATTGGGTCATGGAACAACCAAAGGTTGGGAAGAGCTTTTTTAAAGTGTGTCTCCCCATGGCAGTGCCAGTCCTGGGTCTCCCTATAGTGGCTGGCTGGCATTGGTCAAGTCCAGGCTGTCCACTTACAGGTCCCACGCTACTAGGAATGGCTGCTGATGTTACAAACCCTGCGCCAAGGCTCCACTTGACAGCCCGGATGAGTTTGTGGACTAAAAATCAAGCCAGGACTCACAAACCATCCCTCAGGCCATAGCCTCCCCAGTCCATGAGGTACAGAGTGGAACCTCTGTCCTGACGCACGTCCCCTATTTCGTGAGGCACAAGGGGGCAGTAAATGGGGATGGGGTGGGAGGGCTACACAGCATCGGCTTGA
This sequence comes from Bryconaethiops microstoma, assembly GCA_037577275.1. Lineage (NCBI taxonomy): Eukaryota > Metazoa > Chordata > Actinopteri > Characiformes > Alestidae > Bryconaethiops > Bryconaethiops microstoma. The sequence goes on along the minus strand of JBBJLS010000039.1, from coordinate 7,276,947 downwards.
GACAGAACATGTGCAATAATGTGGGACTAATCCACAAGGAAAACGGGAGGCAGGAGGCAGTAGAGGTTTATCCACCAGTCCAAATTAAATGGTCCAACGTAATGGGGGAGTCTACCCAGAGGGATAGATCTTTGGTGGTCTGATCAGGAGGAAAGTTTAGGGGAGGCAAGGCACTGAAGGGTTTTCTCCAGATCTTGGTTAATGGTGTGGTAGCCAGGTGATAGGCTAACCAAAATCCGGACAGCTGACAGAAGGTTTTCCAGAATCGGCTAGTGAACCGGTAATTTCAGCCTGAAACTAGGTCAACAGAGATGCAGAGGACTGGGACCACCTTGTGGAGTAAGGGGTCTGCTGTCTCCTTGGCTGTACGGTGCTTGTGCAGATCTAAGAATTTGCTGGTCTTGGAGAAGTTGTCCACTATGACCCAGGAAGCTTTGTACCTGCCAAAGTGAGGCAGGATGTGACCAGTCCGTCACTGCCTGAACCTTGGAGGGGTCCATGCTCAGTGGGATACTACGAATCCCAAGAAGGTAACAGGCTGAGCATTGAAGATGGACTTTTCTAACTTAACAAAGAGGTGATTTTACAAGAGAAGTTGGAGAACCCACCTTACATGAGCTGTGCTTTTCTATCAACTGACTGTATGTTACGATATCATCTAGGTAGATGAACATGTAGTGACCCGGGGCCTCCCTCAAGATCTTGCTAATGTCACTAGCTGTTGGGACATTTTAGTTTTATTCTACACACACTGTACATGTGCATGTAAAATCAGTTACAGATCCAACACTAAAAACCCCTTGATCAGAATTTTCTGCATCAGTAGGTAAGAGTTGTAACTTAACTTTAGTCCACTGATAAGTACTCTGATCTCCTACCACGCTTACGTAGTGGATTTGTACCAGGTAATGTCACACTCATCTGGTAATTCTAACAACGCTGATTACCACTCTCTTGTTCCTGTTTTGTAAAGCATGTTGAGGCAATTGTGACTTACGTCAATGCCCACAATTATTTTGAATGTCTTATCTCCATAAATCCTTTTAAAAATTAATTGATTTCATTGATGCAAAGGTGAGCTCTGTGCATGCATTCAAAACAAAGTTCATCCTTTACATCTAGACATGCAGTGTTCGACAACTTGAAAGTGAAGTCAAGCACTGTCAGTAGCATATATGCTCTGCCATCGTTGCTCAAATTTCCATTGCAGCATCTCTTACTTGTTCCCGCCGGTGCCTGCTTCTTCGTCTAGATTTCAGAAGCGTGGGCCCATGTTGAAATTTTTTTACAGTCATGTTCTTGTCAGAAACTTCTGGAATCTTGTAGTCACCGACCCTCCTCCTCTACCAGTCATAACAAGCAAAGATGACTTTAATTTACCTGCCTTGTTTTTACTTTCTACCTCTTTCATGCACACACATGACTGTTATCCACAGTGGACATGAAAACCACTCTTTCTAAGCACCACCCACCTGCAACTGCAGTCCGGTGGCTGAGGGAGAGATTAATGGAGAACACTTACAGTAATGCGGTAAATTGGCTTAAAGGACATTGTTTCTTAAATGGATGACACACTGATTATGAAAATTCTTAATGTCAAAAGTGCAGACTGTGCACAATAATTATGTACAAGCTATCAGTAAAATTACACAAAAGAGGCAAAACATCTCTCATCCCACTGTCTGTAATCTATCATCGAATCTGTCACAACCCATCTATCCTCATCTTGGAGGTTTGATTTAAAGAAAGCAATGCCTGGGGGAAGATCTACAGTATCTATGCTGGATCACTTGGTGTGGAGTGAACTCTTCAGCGGATACCAGGAGAATGAGCTATGACCCATGACCTTTCTCTAGCGTCTGCACCTGTGAATTCAGAGGAGGAAAAGATCAGGTTCAGTTATACTCTAGAATAGCCACTTAACAGACACGTTCGAAACAGGTTTTCATGATCAAAAAAAGACAAAAAGCATCTGGCCAGACATGGAAATCCATGGTGCACTAGTGGTTAAAATGTTTCATGTCAAATTCCTTTTTGAGTGTAAAATAGAACAAAAACCAGGCACAGAAGAATACAAATTAGCAGCAAAACTTCTAATAAAGTTTTGAATGGTCATCGTCCCAAATCCATATTCATTATACCAGAATTTATTAAATGTAAAAATATTAACAGTAATATTAACTATCTTCCCCCTTTCTTGGCTGATGATATTAAATTCTCCTGGAACATTGTTCCATTTATATTTATTATGACATGTAATGCCCCAGTGGAAAGTAGTATGGTGTTCTTGGTATAAAACATGCAACCCTTCTTTCTCCAAACATATTTTTGTTTAGTTTGATTCGCCTAACTGCTTCTGTCAAAAATTTCACATGCACATCTCTGTTTTAGCTGATATGTTTTGTGTGCAGTCTAGGAATGGAGATGATTGAGGTGCAGTTAATTGGTTTATTGCACCTGTTGCTCCTGCTGCTTTCAGGTCATATTCAGGTCGTTTTGCAACTCCTTCTATAGCTTTAATCAGAAAATTTCCATGACATACGTGTGCAGGGATGATTAGTTGTGGTTCTGTGAACTTTCTGATGGACTATTACTGAACCAAACAACCAACAGGGACGTTTAAGGTCACTGAAATTTGGTCCTGAAACGTTTTCCATTGTTGTTCAATAATGTTATGTCTGAAAACTTTAGGAAGCTTTATAACCTTTACCATGATTGCTACTTTTTCAACAGGTGCAGTTTGCTCCTGGAATTTGGAAACATATTAAATCGCAAATACAAATTCACTCTCCTCACCACTAGGGGGGGCTAGTCTGGGAGAACTGTGTTACTTGAACACTTTCTGTATCCAGTGCTGTATAAGGAACACTGTGTATAGCCTTTCTAGAGTACCATGTGGTTTGTCATATCCTTTTTGCCTCTTTGTATAGATCTTGACTTTTTACTTTGACTCATGCCTCCTGCCTTGCCTTTGAAACTCCAGTTTTGCGTTTTTGCTGTAGCTACTTGCCTGGATTATGCCTTTTGTCTAACCTTCATGCAGATGTCTGTTCCTGTTTGACTTGGAAAGCCTTATGGATTTAGAATCTGGATTTGCCATGTCATACTTGTTAACTTTGTAACTGCACCATTTCTGAGTGTGAGACTGAATGTACAGTCTCTGCAGTTTTTACAATATTTACAATTTTGCAAGAAATATAATTTGCATTAGTTCATGTGCACTCATCCTCCATCTGAGCAGTGTAAGAAGCATAGTGGGAGTGTATGTTTTTCAACAGAACAGTTCTGTCCTCTCTGGTAGTGCACTTCACCAGCCTCTGCTTGGGGATGACCAGGATTTTGGATCTGTATTCAACAATGGATATGAGATACAGCATAGCCCTCTACCCCTCTAGGAGCTCCCCAAGGTTCTTAATAGCCTTGGGGAATAGCATGTGTGAAGCTATTTCCAAGTGTTCAGACTGGGATAGTCAGTATGGAATCGCTGAACCTCGTTGTAAAAACATGCTAGACTAAGATTATGTAGGGACATTCAAGTGATCAGACTGGATCATCTTAAGTCAGGTAGTCAATCCACTAAATACTGACACACACATCAGGCACTCTCTGATGTGTAGGATGGTTGAAGGTCACTCAAGCTTGCAAATAAAAGCCTTGCTAGAATCTCGAATAAACAATACTCACCTTTAACAGTCAGCTTCAGCCATGTTAGATGAGTCGCTCTAGGGAAAACAGTGCTTCGGGCACACGGTCAGGCACTTGACAACCTTGACTGTTCAATTGGAATTATCAAGGGAGGGCACTTAAGCAACCAGTAGTAAAATCTAAGAAGAACCAAGCTGGGAACTATTCATACAACTTCATAACCAACAGAGTTGATGCTCTCACAGAATTACAAGACTGGCTAATTAAACTATGCCATAATGGTGCAAAGTCCCCACTGTGGGCTCCAGTATCATGGAGCAGAGTTCCTAGCTTGTGGTGTGGCCAAGCTCCCAGGTCATCATCCAGTCAAACTTGCTACCTCAGTGAAGAGTTTCCTGGCTCCCTACCCAGTCAAATACGCTACTGTAGGGAAAAGTCTTCTGCAGTAAAACACAGTCTAGGAACAAAAAACTCCCAAACCAGCAGAGCAATGTTCACAAAACATGCCATTCATACCACAAACGATACAAATCAAATAAAGAAAAGTCCATTGCAGATTGGTGGCCAAATATGCAGGATTCCCACACCAAATACACACACATACACACACACACACACACACAGTTCATCCCATATGCCCCTGGTCATATTATGCACTATTCATCATATTATTTAAAAAGAAAACTCCTTGTTTTTACGTAATCTTCCACTTTTCTCCACCTTGTCATCAGACTTTTGGCTGTGTCACCATGCACCAGTTATCACGTCTCTCGTTCTCCATCCAATGAGGGCCGGCGCACACACAGACTTCCATGATTAAATAAAGTTATATTAACACAAAGTATACAAACGCAAGGGCTTGAAAACCAAACTCAAAACTATAACAAAAGGAGAGTGAGAGACCTCACAAACCAAGTTACTACGATGGAGTTATAGGACGGTGGACCGACGAACTACAGTCCACCAAACGGAATTTAAATGCTAAACTAAAACACAAATCCCATTACTCTGAGCACCCCGGCAGCTTTAACTCATAATACCCAAAACTCACTGCCGGCGGTGCTCAGAATTTCAAAATAAAGGTTCCAAAACAAAACAAACACTTAACCAAGGGCGACCTCTAGTGGCCACCCACTGTCACTGTCCTCAGCCCTGACACAAGTGGAAAAAGATATACAATAATCAATAATTTCACACTTTCAACTTCCTCTCCCACACCCCTACGTATCACCAGTCAGATACTCAGCTAACTTATTCATTCATTTTCTGTAACTGCTTAATCCTTACTAGAGTCGCAGGTACCTGGAGCCTATCCCGGGGCAGGGACTCAACCTGGGCGGGGCGCCAGTCCACCACCGGGCACAAACATCTTTCACTCACACCTACGGTCAATTTAGAATCCCCAATTCACCGGACATGCATGTCTTTGGATTGTGGGAGAAACCCTCGAACCCTAGAAGTGTGAAGTAACAGTGCTACACACTGCACCACCGTGGAGCCCTCAGCTTACTTATTGCTTACATCTAAAGCAGACTTTCACAGCGACTTCATCTTACTTTAACATGTTCATGTTAAAAAATGTAAACATTTAATGCAATTAATGTATGATTCTTTGTTATATATATGAGGGGTGGCACAATACCACTTTTTCATGTCAGATACAAATACCACAACCTTGAGTATCTGCTGACACCAATACCAACCCTGGAATTTTATGTAGGTTATAAAATTCCAGTTTCTACACCCATATAATGCACAATTGATCTATTATGAATTGCTAATGGCTCTTTAAAAAAAACCATATTATACACTAATTGAGTGCAGAAGCCTGTATTTTAATTCCTACAAAGTCCACAATGTAAGAATTAGGGATCTATTAGAGACACAGCCTTGCTGCTCACCTGTGTTGCTCTGACTTAAGGCTCAAAGTGTAGTTAAGCATTCATGTGATCGATCAGCACACCCCTAAAATAAAAACTAAAAAAACGACATAATTAATAGATCGATAAATATGTGCAGTTTAAAGCACCAATCAGCATTTCTGTGTTAACTTTTAACTTCTGATGTAGTGAATTCGTTCCAAAGAAAACAGGACTTACAATTAGAGACAGTTACGTTCAGTACTTTACATGCAAGGTAGCAGAAATCCTACTCTTGAGCATTAGTCAGCAAATCTCACATCTAAATGTCAGCTCCTTCAAAGTTACAGGACCTTGAATTTAAAAACCTAAAGCATACAAAAGTGATGCACATCAAAAATGACAATGATTCCCTCAGAGTGAGAGAAGTTCAGATCTCCAGTTCTGACTCTGGGATATAATTACAGAGAGAATATGTTTGACTACCAGGTCTTTATGAAGGTACATAATGCAGACCTTTCAAAGGCAGAGTGGAGGGAAGGTGGTGTTTCTCAAGTGAATATGACGACTGCATTTTTGGGGTTAGTTCTCTAATGCTGCCAAACTCATTTAATGTGGAATCCATAAAGATTTGGCCAACCTTTCCAAGGCTCTGCCCATAAGCGTCAGAGGGCATTTTCTGGGGCAGATGCACACTTAGCCAGGCTCATCGGAGCTGACAAGACATTTTATTTATGCGGTTTGAAGGGTTTATTATTTTTTTTCTCCCTTCTCCTTACTGAACTTGTGTGTTCAGATCCTTGTTCCAATTGATCTTTCTTAGCAGATCATTACATTTAAACCCTTATGGAGAGAATACTCCATTAAGCCTCCATCTCTCACAAACCTCCCTGTAGATTGATTTGTTAGACCCTTGGAAGCTGAAAAACTAAATGTACTCGAAAACAAATAACTATATAAACAAACAAACAAAAAAAATAAATACAAAGTTCAGGTCTCATGGACTGTTTTCAGAGGGGAAGAAGAATGAGCCTGAAATGAGTCTTAAAATGAGCAGAGAACTGAAAGTGATTCTATAAACTTTAAATTAGTACAACATTTTTCAAGATTCAAGGTTCAAGATTTTTGATTTGTTACATGCATAGTTAAACAAGTACAACACAGTACTGAAAATCGAACTGTAAGAAATTCTTACGAACCGTAAGAAGCAATAACGTTATCGAATAAATCAAAGCAGCTACATATGTGCTGTAGATTCAATGTTTAGAGTTTAAAGTTTCGTGTCCTGGTTAATGAATTTTGTGGCCTGAGGATCGAAGCTCCTCTTGAGCCTCTCTGTTCTGGCCATTGTACTCCTGGAGTGTCTGCTTGATTTCAGCAGGTCAAACAGTCAGTTACTAAAGTGAGATGAATCTCTGATGATCCTGGTTGCTCTGGTTCTGCATCTCCTGGTATAAATGTCCCGCAGAAACAGTGGAGCTGATCTGGTTCCGGAGGTGATGTCCTGAGTCAGGACACTTTCTACAGCACCAGAGGAAAAAGTCCTCAGGATCACAGAGAGGCCTGAAACTTCCTCAGCTGTCTCAGGTGCCAGAGACACTGTCTTGCCTTTCTTGGCTTGAGTATGTTCAGTCCATGTCAGATCCTCCGAGATGTGCAGGTATTTAAAGCTGCTCGCCCTCACCCCTGCAGTCCCATTGGTGTTGAGGAGGGTGTAGGACTATCTCCTACTGAAGTCCACCACCAGCTCCTTGGTTTTGCAGACATTCAGCTGGAGGCAGTTCTCCTGACACCACAAGGTCAGGTTCTCCACCTCCTCCATGTATGCTCTCATCATTGCTGGAGGTGAGGCCCAGGACTACCGTGTCGTCAGCAAATTTGACGATGGAGCTGGATCTGTGATTGGCCACATAGTCCTGGGTGAAGAGGGTGTAGAGCAGAGGGCTGAATACACTACTCTACATGTGGAGCTCCTGTGTTGAGTATTATGCTGCTGGAGACACACCCACCAACTCTCGCCACCTGTCGTCTGCCTGCACGTGAGGCACACAGGCTGCTGTTCAGTCCCAGGTCCCTTAGCTTAGGCAACGGTCTACTGTACTGAAAGTTGGAATGTAGTCAATGAGCAGCGATCTCATATTGTTCAAATGTTTCTTGTCCACATTGCAGGACATGGGAGGTGGTGTCAGCCTATAGGTGCTTTTCTGATGTCGACCTGCTGCAGCGCCCTGCGCATGTCGCACTCTGCGAAGGTGATGGCACCCGCTGGAAGGTATATCTCATCACATACGATATCTATATATATGAGGAGTGTTTTTTATTGTGGTTAGAATTTGATGAAAAGTTATAGTAAAGTCTGATTTGCAGAAAGGAAAACTACTCTTTGATATCTGCCAGATGCAAACCTGAACATGTCTCAAATTTGAATTGCTACTAAAAAATTGTTTTGTTGCTGCATAATGTATGATGTAACTGGGTAATAATTTAAATAGAGCAGCAAAACAATAGCAGAACTCCTCTAAAGCTTGAGATATGATTGTACATTTCGCCGATGAGCCTGGAATTATCGGAACAGTTTAGGAACAAACAAAACATGAAAGGACCGTCAGGTGTGTAGGATAATCCTCACTTCGGATGCAATGTTGAGTGTGTGTGCATGTCTCTTCCTTCTGGGAACCTGATGATTTGTTCATGCTCTGTATCTTCTGACCCCACTGTCTCTTCCTCAAAGGCCGCTCGTGTCCAAGGATGTTGTGAAAACACTTAGAGGGGTCCCGATGGAGGGCATCCCATTCGTGTTTGCACAGAGACATGGTTCATTTTAAAACACTTCTCTTGTTATCAGTTTATGACCATTTTCTAACTACAGCAGGACCTAAGCCACAAAAGAACCCTATTAATTTACAAAAATTGAAGTAGCATTCCTTTAAAAACAATCACAAAATGGGTTCAAAACAAAAGAACAACTCTAGATTTTGTCATATTGAACCAGTTTGACTTTCATTATAATGAAAACAGGGCCATTCTGTGTGTTTGGTATGAAATGCATTATTGCGAACTAGAACTGTTCATGGTGGTGATAAGAGTTTAATGGCTTTAAAATCTACCTCATAGAAAACTACTGCATGGAATAATTAAGAATAGGCTGCCTTATGACTGATTGGTCTCAGTCATAAGATTTGGCCTCAAATGTATACAGCTCCAGAAAAAAGACCACTGCACTTTATTTTTAAATCAGATCTCTATGAGTTTGACAGCCATTCCATGCCAGTGTCTGTTAAATTCCTACACAAACACCTCATTCTGCTTTATGAGGGACTGATTACTGATCACCTGAATTACATCTTATTTAATGAGCAAAAGTATAAAAACACTGCTGTAATCGACACTCTCCTCTCACAATGAGACCAGTCGGTAATTATTGTCATATTTGTTTAAGAGAGAACGAGAGATTTGTTTTCTTTTAATTATTCAAGTTCTGTAAACGCTGCATCATTTATCTTATTTTGTAATTTCCTTAAAATTGTGCTTTTAATGTTTTTATTTGGAAATTATGAGAAATATTGTCAGCAGTTCTTAAAAACTAAGGCAAAGCTGTTAGGTTTAATACTTGCACCTATAAAAGATCAAACCTGAGAAACTGAACATTTTTGTAGTGGTCTCTTATTTTATTTTCCAGAGCTGTACAGATACGTCGTATTCGCCAAGATTTACATCAGGGGTGCAGTGATAAAACGAGGTGGGTAAACTATTAATTCTACCATCAAGGTAAGTCACTAACGTCAGCTGTCATAATAAGGGAGGAAAAAAAAAATTTCAAATTGAGTTTTTGTGACAATCCAGTGTTTTAATTAGATAATATGGGGTGCATGGAGTTAAAGCAAATAAAAAGTATGTAATTGTCGTGCAATTACATTCCCTCAAAGACGTACCCTTGTGGGCACCAAACCACTGAAAATCTACTATTGTTTTCCAGAGATTGTACATAAAGGGTGACACAACGTAATATAGTAAATAAAGAAAACTGTGGTAAATTTTCAGATTTACCACAATTTTACTATCAACTTTACATATAGAAACTCACAATTTATTCAGCACAGTCAGAATGAAAACAATTAAATATTCTCAAAATGAATGAACAAGACTATTTAGTTCTGGTTCAATTTACTAATTTACTAAAGGCAAATCGGTGCATTTTGTCACTTTTGCATTTTGATATCAATATTTCGATACATTGCCACCCCCCTAGAAGACACATGTATGTTCACTGGCCCTTTTGGAAAGTAAACCATGGTTTCTCACTCCACCACTGTAAAGAAATCCAAGATAGTCAGACTCTGTATGGTGCTCCATTTCAAATGTAACCACTGTGAATGACTTTGTTTACATCTCAAAAATAGATTTATGCTGAAAATGTGAAAATCAGTGGAATTCCTCTTTAAAAATGAAAAAAAAAAAAGACAGCTTGGTAATAATTCTAGAGTGCAAAACCCTGTAGATGCAAATGTTTTGTTTGATCATTCTAATGATTAAGCTCATATCAAATGTTAATTCTTACACATGTTTAGTACACATATTAATGAAACAGTGATTAAATCACGAAAGAGCTTGTTTGATCAAAACCAGTGTGGCAAATCCTGAGTGAGGGAAAGACTCCCTCCTACATCTTTGTGTTACACCGAACCCCAGATTAATAACAAGTCTCCTGAAAACTCTTGTTTACAGTATTGATTGAGGCTCGTGTTCTCCAAACAACTCGCTAGTGTTAATATTTATCATCGTCCTTAATTGACTTGATGTCGTTACACAACTTCAGCGAGTGTGTGTGGTGTCGAGGCCCTGGTGTTGTTTCAGAATCGTTATTATTATGAAAGCGCACTCGCATTCATTAAATGTTCACGTTCCATTTTTCGTCAGGATGAATCTGATTCTGTAAATGAATATGGCTGTGGGAAAAAAAATAAAAATCTAACCCCTGCCAGCAGTCACAGGGGAGCCACAAAGTCTGTATTAATTATCAGGAATATGGTCTCGATCGAAGATGTTAATTGCACTGATGGTCGGCTATGCAGGGAATTGCCCGTGCATTTCGTGCAGGGATAATAAAAATGAATTTTTAAACAAAGGGATCTTAAAATAATATCTATTCTGCAGAGAATATCCCACTTCAAAGGCCAAACTCAGTGCTTTGAAATTTATCTTTGTGGTCTGAGATGTTAAAGCCTTCTGAATGTTTCAGCTGGTTAAAGTTTGTTGAGGAGCAGAAGAAAAAGGGGGGAAAAAAGAAAAAAAAAGAAAACAAGAGTTAATTAACAGTTATTATAAGCTCTTTCAAAATTAATTTGACTTTCAAATATTAGCATTTATATATAAACTATGCTCCTGGCATCTGCAAATGAGCTTTCGCATAAATTTAATTGGTCTCCATTGTGCGTTGGTGCCATTGCCAAACATCCACTTGCAATAATGGCAAGAATTATCTGACATGTTGGAGCCACAGCTACACGTCATATTACAGGAACGAGACGTTGTTTCGGCTGTTTTGTCTGTTGGTTTATTGGCGTAAACAAAGAAAACGTATAACTTATATGGGCAGTTAGCAAATAAATAGCACAGTGATCTTGTGCACTCATAATTACAGGGAACGTTTTAATGACTTGCAGAGGGACTTCTACGATATTCAGTGCGATTCTCTTTATGCTTATCTCAGGACAGGCAGTGTGCAGAGCGAAGGGCGCCACTCAGTGCTTTTGCTTTTTGCGTGCTTATATGAAGTGACGGCTTTTAATGAGATGATGAATTATTAAACATTGTTTAGCTTGTGTGTTAAAGTGATTATCCTTTTTGAAACAGGAGTCGTATCACTCAGTCGCACCCTGTCAGACTCTGACTTCAAGTATCGCCTTTGTACTTGTGTTAAAATGTTAAAATTGTCAGGATGAGTCAAAGCCCCCCACCCCCTCTTTTTTTCACCCCCTTCTTTTACCTCCCCCTTCCATCCCACCCCTGTCAGCACTGATTTCGCCTGATGCCACTGATCAAACGCACCTGCCAAGCCCTGCCAACATTCCCCCGCATGTTTGCTAATTATCTTCAAAGCCTCGCAGACTTTGCACCTAATAGAGGGGATTAAATTTTGCTTAAGAGAAGGGGATGGGTTAGTCGTACATTACAATGCTATTTATTTACGCCTTTTTGGGCGGGGACCTCAAGAGAGCCAGTGCATCATGAATTATTGAGGGGAAATTGAAAACTTCCAATTTTCACTTGGCCTGCTTCTTTAGGTTGCGTGTTTTATGAAGCCAAACCGTCTGAGATAAAAAAAAAAAAAAAGAAACAAGTGGGTAGTATTGTCTTAATCATGTACAGATATTGAGTTCAAGCCTCCTGATTTGTATGCAGATTAATGTTGCATTATCATCTAAAGGCATTGGAGTACAAAGCAAAAACAAGAAAGCAGTCCTCTCATCATAATTTCCTTGTAGAGAGATCATTAGACAAAAGAGTTTTTAATTGTGTACTTATGGGGCAAAATAGCTTTACAAAAAGCCAATTACTCTTTAATAATCCAGACCGCATAAGAGAAATACTTAAAGAAGACTCGCTTATGAAGTGAATTTGTGTTGTTTACAGGGCCGTTTAAGGGGTTACTTGTATGGAAACCCAGTGTTATGCCATTGCTCCTTGTTACAAAGACATAGAAACTATCTACTTTTCTCACTCCAGATTTCTTTCCACCTAAATAGAGGATGTGACTGGTGGGACTGTGTGAATATTAAAGGCCTAACAGCAGGAGGTGACAGGCTCTTTCCTCCCTCTTCACACCCCTAGTGTTGCACAGCTATAATTATTTAATCTGACTGTTTCTCTGCCTCCCTCAGAGGCCTTGAGCAGTGCGTGCTTTTCACACTCTCTCTCCAGACGACCAGCGTTCGGCTGCTGCAGAACATCACAGATGTGTGAAGCAATGACCAGCTGGCTGCGGCACAAAGGGCTTCTGAAGGGACAGTCTGGAATAAGGCCCGTGAGGTTGAGTTATAGTGGAATATGTCTACTTTGTCTACCTTGTTGTGCAATTTCTCACCGGGTTTAAATCACTGCCATTATGTGTATCACCATGTGCATTATTATCCTGCTGTGATGTTCAGTAGTACGTGCAAGACCACGTGCAATACTGTGCAATGTTCTTATCGCGTGCTAAACCATTATTATGTGCAAAAGTCTTACCATGTGAATGTCACTGCTTATGTCAATATCGCTTATATACTATTTATCTCCACTATCTCTACTTTATCTTTCACTCCTAACCACAAATTGTGTGAATAAGATAAGATAAACCTTTGTTAGTCCCACAAGTGGGAAATTTGCATGGTTATGTCAGAAAGTGGACAGAACAAAGGTAAGAGCAGCAAAACAATAGAATAAAAACAACGTGTTGTATAGTTTTTATTCCACTGTTTTGCTTTATACAGTGCAGCATAAACATACACTATACACATTTAGAAAAAAACATTTAGAAAAAAACATAGATTTTTTTTATAGATTAGATTTAACTTAATTGTCATTGTACATAGTACAAGTACAGGTACAACAAAATGCAGTTTTGCAGCTAAACAGAACTGCAAATAGTAAAAAAAAAAGTGCAGGTTAGAATAAGGTGCAGGAAGCAATGAATATAGAATATACAGAGTTAAAGGTACAGGATGTAATATATACAGAATGTGCGTATGCAAATATATAAATATGTACATATAAACCTATATAGGTATGTTTGTACAAATATATATATATATATATATATATATATATATATATACACACACACACACAGTACTGTGCAAAAGTTTTGGGTACCTGGGAAAATTATTTATATGATTAAATC
>JBBJLS010000039.1:7214323-7225870 GCA_037577275.1 Bryconaethiops microstoma | reverse complement strand
ACACACACACACACACACACACACACACACACACACACACACACACACACACACACACACACACACACACAATTTGACCAAAGGTGGGATGATCCAGCAGGGAGATTCTGGCTCTCCCCTGCTTAAGCCTCTGTCTACTGAACTTCCGCTCAGAGCCAGAATGGAGACAGAGCCTCCCTCTGGGACAGCGGAGGAGGGCTTGAACGTGGCTGGGGGAGCTCCTCGTTCTCCTCAGGAGCAGTATGATAGTACAGTAACTCTATCCTCTACTGTGGTGTCCCCTGCTAAGCAAATACGCCTGCAATGGTTTGTACAATACAGAACAGATTACTAAAGCAAAGCCAGGTCAGGTCAAGAACGTCACTACTTTTTAAATCTAAAGCTTCGAAACAATAAACAGCCATTCGTTACACAGACTTATTTAGATGCTAACAAACATTTCTTTAAATTTGGTTCAATGATACACTAACAAGTGAACTGTATGTATTACTTAGAGGATTAGAAATCTTTCTTTTTGCTGAGAACAAAGGCTGCTTCTGTTTCACGTCACGTTCCCAAAGCCTATTCAGCACCCTGGACAGCACCACAATAATGGCAGGCGTGAGGTCCTGCGTTAATACTTACATGGTTCATGACATTTCAGCACCTCATGTAAGACTTTCCTGAGGTCTTCGCACGCCAGTGAGCATGTTCAGCGTATGGGTGGGGTGATATGTATGCCAATAGCACTATGCAGCGAGATTGGCTTGTGTCAGAGGCTTTTTTCTTTAGGATGTGTTCCTCAGTATTGATTGCTTTAATGCAGTCTACTGGAGGGCTTTTTTTCCCCCCAGGGTGCAGTGAAGGGCTAATGGGAAGTGGTGGCATAGGGCCCCCATTAATGAGAATACACTGTCATCAGGAAATCCAACATGTCTACACATCACTAAAGCAAAGCCATGAACTGTCAGGTCAAAAAAATGTAGAGCTCCAGTTCTAAAACCTAAGACCATGTCAGCCATGTGCAAAACACTCTACAGACCAAAGTTTTCACATATCAGCTGAATTCTATATTAATACGAGAATTGCTGTTGATTTTGAGGGGAGGGGATTTTATTGGGTTGGCACTAGACAGATTATAGAATACAATACGTCTTAAAATATTTTGAAGATTAGAGTAGCCTGTTTGATAAACGCATTTAATATTGTACCCTTCGGTACTGGATGTTTGGTTTGTGATCACAGCAAGTACAGCTTTAACCATAACCGTCACATTGTTATGCTCTGATGGTCAGTCGACCAAATGTCAGCGAATGAAGAGTGAAATAAACTTGACAAGAGACAGGGTGCCCTCTCTTCTACATTTCTGTGTCTGGAACTAAAATGAAAAACTCAGTATTTGAACTTAGCAACTGAATCGGCTGAAAATGTTCCGTAATATGACTGATCATGTTCAGTTAAACAGGCGACCATGACGGTTCAGCTTACCGTGAGTCGGCACGTTTCAACACCTCAAATTGCTTTTGGAAATCACATTATATAAGATTAAAGTTTCAACTGTCATTAGACGACTCGGCTGGAGTTATCCTCATGGTTTTGGTTTTGACAGATGGTCGTTAGCGAGCCAGCTGTCACTGTGCAAGGCCCTCGAATTCTCTCGCTGCTGCAGAACGTTTCTATTAGAGTCTAACAGAGCTTTCACTCTTCTGCACTACCTGGTCAGGCCGAAGCGCTAGACTATCAGTGCGCTTATTTCCTCGAGAAAGCCTGCGGTCATGTTTTTTAAATTTATTTATTTGAATGGCAGCAAGGGGGTGGGGGGGGGTTTGGGTTGGTTGGGGCATAGGCACCCCTTTGGTCGCCGTGTAGCTTCACCCCTGTAAATTACACAATCAGTCTATCCCTTCACACAGAATAGAAACATCTTTTGAAATTAATAACTTTTTTTTTTTTCACAAAAACTGGATACAACACTATAATTTCTTGGGTTTTATTGGGTTGGCACTAGACAGATTATAGAATAGAATATGTCTTCAAATATTATTTCTTACTGGGTTGAACAGTATTTTTAACAGTGACTTAAAAAACCTAGCAGTTGCAAAACATGTTTGTGGGCGGAGCTTGAAGTCGATTCCGTCAAGAGTTCCTTATACACTATATGGACAAAAGTACTGTAAAGTGAAAAGTGTAAAGTGACCATTCTGCCATACGTGAACACACCACAGCACAGTGTGAACAGCACAAAATACTTCCTCTGTATTTAATCCATTTAATCTATTTAACTCATTCACCAAGTGAAGCAGTGGGCAGCCAGGAACCCAGCGCCAGGGGAGCAGAGTGTGGGGACGGTACCTTGCTCAGAGTACCTCAGTGGTCCCACTAGCAGTCTTGGGGCAGTAGACAAAAGTATTGGTACACCTTACCATTACTCCAACAGGGACTTTGGTGACATTGCATTCAAATCCATAGACTTTAATATGGTCGTCCTTTGCAGCTACAACAGCTGAATTTGTGTCCATTCATCCTGTAGAGCATTTACGAGCTCAGGCATTGATGTTGAACGAGAAGGTCCGGCTCACAATCTCTGTTCCAGTTCATCCCAAAGGTGCTGGATGGGGTTGAAGTCAGGACCCTGTCAAGTTCTTCCACACTGAACTCACCTAGCGATGTCTTTATGGAGCTCACTTTGTGCGCTGGGACACAGTCATGCTGGAATAGAAAAGATTCTTCACCACAAAGTTGGAAGCATGGTGTTGGCCAGAATGTCTTGGTCTACTGAAGCATTAAGATTGTCCTTTGCTGGAAGTGTGTGACCACCTGAATTCAATCTTTAGGGATATCTGTATCTGTACATAGTGTATACTCTAGAGTAGACCCTGCATGACATAAGAGGCTATGAGTCAGTGTAGAAAATATCATTTTCTCTGTATTTCATGCACGTGTTCCTACAGTGCAGCTTGATTCCAGTTTAGTGGAGATACATACAGATTAAATTCTCAACTGGGAAGCAAGGCTCTACCCAGTCATTTATCGTTCTCTTTCGGTTCGCAATGCCTGCACAGGGTTCAGGTATGGAGCTGTTGCTCTAAAAGTACTTCATACATATTTGAGAAAAAAGCTCTTTGTAAGATGTAGATTTTTTTTCAGCAGGATTTTTTAGTGTTCTTCTTACTCCCTGTCTTTCTCTGTCTCTTATTCAGTCAAGAAGCAGTTTTCAGCAGGGTGACGTTGACGGGGCAAGACGCCTGGGTCGCCTGGCTCGTCTCCTCAGCATCATCTCCATCACCTTGGGTGTGCTCATAATTACAGTCTACGGAGTTGTGTCAGGTACAACCCTCACTCACACACTTAATCTGTTCTGTTGGTTATTAGGCCAGTGCTAAGTCCAGTCAGGGTGCAATGACAGCCTGTCACCGCGTATGTTCAAAGCCATTTCTCTCTTTGTGTAAAACTACTCAATAGAATGGGAAAACAATTCATCAGCTACCTTTCCATATTTCATTTAAAGGGCCCATTGCCCATATCCTGTTATCTGTTATATATCTGTTTGGTAATACAGTACTGTGCAAGAGTAAGAGACCTTCCTTTCATTCATGTAATTTCCATTAAAAATAGCAATTAGTACTTAAGGATCAGAAAAAGCAGGAAACGTATCTTACAGATAATTATGCAGAAGCTTCTATATATCTTTCAGCAGACAGTGAGTCCACCCTCTGCAGCTCTTACAGCTTCCACTCCTTTTAGGGAGACTTGCTTTCAGTTTTTCTGGGGAAATTTGCGAGGATTTTTATCCAGGCTCACGGTAAAATGCCGCCAAAATTTTAAGATTGGTTGAATTTTCTGCTTTTTGTGATCCAAGAAATTCTCAACGCTCTTGGATGGCATTGTTTTGAGAACACACACGGCTTCTTTGTTTGACTGGTATATTTTTCTTCTTTTATGTCAATTTCCTATTCTGAGTAATGGCTTCTAGCCATTTTTCTACATATCCTTTCAGAACAACAGTATTGAGTTGTCATTTTCTGTTAATTTTTTTATCTCCAGTTTAGGAAACTCATGGTTTTCACACATTTTCCTCTTCCTTATGACCAGTATACACTTTTTTGCAATTTCGGTCTGCACCAGACAATAGATCACCAATGTGTAAGAAACATGGTGATACCTTTGGTCGTGGCTCCAAAACGGTGGTCTTATGTTGCACTGAAAGGAGGTTCAAAGATAGCCTTTGTCACAGCCTTGTGACCAAAGACAGTCTGGGACTAAATTTTGACCGTTTCAGAAATGTTGGATTGTCTTCTCACAATGTGACTGCTGCTGTGACCTATGTCTTCTAAGCAACCAATAGGAACACAGCAAGAAACGGCGCCCTAACACCGCGGCACAGATCCATGACACAAACAGTTGATGTTTTATTCTTAAATACTGACTTGCAAAGCCTACAATTCAGTAGGTGTTATCAGATTACATAATTTAAACTTGATGTCATACACAAGTTTATTAAATCCATGTTGCACACTGTGGCTTGGAATCAGAGGTGGACAGTAACAAAGTACATTTACTTAAGTACAGTTTTTGAGTATCTGTACTTCACTTGAGTAGTCTCTATTTTTTTTTTGTGGAAACTTATAACTTTCACTTCACTACATTTGAAAGACGAAACTGTACTTTTCACTTCACTACATTTCTGTCAAGGTTCTCGTTATTCGTTACAGTTCTGAAAGCGGGTGTTACTGTCTCACTTTTCTAAAAGGTAGTGTTACGTCACGTAGTGTTACGTCACGTCTGTACACTGTAACGCCAACGTTTCTTAAACGCTGTCAGTCAGTGGCGGGAGAACGGACGGAGACGGAGACGGAGACGGAGACAGAGACTCTTCACGCCTGCATCCACGGCCATATTTAGAGTCGATGTTTAAGTTTATGGAAACGATAAAAAATTCGCATCGTTTTAAGTGCGTGCGCCATTCCAGCTGCATTTACAGCGGTTCAGTTGTCATCTACGTTCAAATATATAGTACATACACACACCTTTTGTGTAGGTGTGTAGTGTACAAGTAATAAATTAATAAATTCGGTTTTCGTTTCATTCTGTAACATTCTACCTTATTCCTTACGCTACATCTTCTACAAGCAAGTTAGATGCATTAGTTATTGTAAGTGTGGTGGCAATAAATCAACAATCTAGTAAAATATGTACTTTTAATACTTAAGTATTTTTGGAAGAAAGTATTTCAGTACTTTAACTTAAGTGAAATGCGACTGTATGACTTTCACTTGTATTGGAGTAACATTTGACTCGTGGTGTCTGTACTTTCACTTAAGTAATGAAGCCTCTGGTAACGACCTAATTCCACCCTACATGCACTTTTGAGTGTTTTAGTTTGGACTTTCAGTATAAATCTGCAAAATTTGGCATGTAGAGATTCTGTTGGATGCTTGTCCCATGTAGTGTAACTCTGCATATTGAGTGGACCCCGAACTTCACTTCCATACAGCGCAACAGGATGTATTATACTGTCAAATATTTTAAACCAGATTGTGATTGGTATATTTATGCTATAAAATGTAGATTTAATGGCTCTATAGGCTTTTTCTTATAGTGCATTCACTGTCATGCTGAAACTTCCAGATGCAGTAATGGCCAGACCGAGGTAAGTGTACTGCATCGTGTGCTCTAGAGTGGTGCCAGCTAGAGTGAACATGTGTCTGTGTTCCTGACATCTGGGCTTCTTTTGGAAAATCATTTTATTTTTGAATGGTTAACAGTGAGGACCCAGGTATGACAGTAATTTGCCAGCAAGTCCAAGTGCTTTTGTAGGTCCTGCTCTGAGGGGGATAGCAGCACCAAGTCATCTGCAAACAGCAGGAATTTGAGCTCTTTTTCTTGCAGGGTGAGTCCAGGGCCTTCAGACTGTTCCGGCAGCACCACTAACTCACTGATGTAGATGTTGAACAGAGCAGGACTCAGACTGCAGCCCTGACTCTCTCCTCGTTTCTGTGTGAAGATTTCTGTTTGTTCTTTGCCAATTTTTACTCTGCATTTATTGTTTGAATACATTGATTTGATTACATCATATGTTTTACCCCCTACACCAGTTTCTAAAAGTTTGTAATATAATCCTGTGTGGCAAATGGAATCAAATGCTTTTTGAAAGTCAACGAAGCATGCAAATATTTTTCCATTTTTTGTATAATTTACGTGTTTATTCATCTCTCTCTCTCCCTCTCTCTCCATCTCTCTCTCTCCCTCCCTCTCCCGCTCTCTCTCGGGTTGAGTGCTGAGGATGTGCTGATTCTGCTGCTCTGTTCGTACTGAAGTGAACAACGTTGGCCTTGCAGCCCCCGGTGATGTGCACGCTGCCCCTTGTCAGAGGTGGTTTTGCGGTGGCTTGATTGACAAAACCAGAGCTGCCTGCACCATCAACTTACTGGCAATTACTATTTAATGTGTCTTACTTAAAAGCATATGCAAAATTAAGGTGAAGTCACAAAATAACACACATTTTATGTGGTATTTAAAGAATAATATGCATAATATATTGGCCTTTAATATTGATGAGTGAAAACTTTTTAAATATTTCTTGTCTCAAACTACTCTTACGCTGAAAGCTTCGAGTCATGATTTCAATTAATAACCGAGCAAGTAAGAAAGGAGGCGAAGGGGCGCGCAGGCTTTCAGAAGGGACCGGGACGTGAGGGGCTTCTTTCAGTTTCTGCCGAAGAAACCTTCAGCTGGGACTGAGCACAGCATGTTTAAAAAAGAAGAGAACTTTGTTGATTATAGATGGGACATGAGAACAACAAACACCCGATTCTGTCCTGAAGGCAGTAAAGCAGTGCAAATTGCAGTGAAACCGAATTCATATCCAAATGCGCTTTAAAATAATAAGGATAGAGGGGAAGTTTCACGCACTCTATTATCTCTCTGAAGGTTTCAAGCCTGTTCTATTTTATTTTAATAAGATATTTCCTCAAAAGGCCAATAAAGAAGTGAGAATGGAAGTAGAAAAAAAGTAGAGAACTGAAATGGGAAAACACAGAACTACAGAATGAACTTTCAAAAACATAAAAGATGAGGAAATACACAATGGACTGAGAAATACAGAAGGAAACTGAAAGTAGACAATGAAGTTGGAAATACATCATGGATCCGAAAATACATTAAAGATCTGGAAATACACGATGGACTGGGGAACCTGGAGATCCAGAGCAGGCTTGACGAGTGCCAAATAGAAATAGCTTGATATAAGTAGGAATCTTGCAGGTGCTAAAGATGATAATTGCTACTTAGATGTTATTGATAACCTGGTTTAGGTGATTACTTTGCAATTTTAATGATGGTCTCCACACACCATTTTTCTCTACAAGGTTGGGTTATTAGAGCTCAGTTCACTTTTGTGAGCATCACTGTCATGTCTGCCACGAGGAAGGAGGACGCAGAAGCAGGAACACACAGGTTTCAATGAGAAACACAAAACAAGGCTCAGTAGGAGCAACAAGAGATAAGAGAAAGAGTCTTGGACCACAGGGTCACTCCCAAACACTGCCACGAAGGTCTCTCCACCTCTGGCAGGGCAGGACCCGGTGCGTCTGAACTCCAGTCCAGGAGCCGTGAAGGAATCCGGACCAGAAGCTCTGCCGCAAGCGGCAGTCAACGGTTTCACCAGCCAGCGGACGGGACAGCTCAGCTGGTCGCTACTGTGAGACTAGAGGAGAGACTAGAGGTGAGCGAGATCTGAGCTGACAAACTTGAACTGAGAGTAGAAGCCTTTTCTTCTCCACATACTTCTCGCAGGACACGAGGAAGGAAGACAAGACCATGGCAAGGGTAGACGCAGACCACCACTGGGTTCCTGAGCAAGACCCTTAACCCCAAGTTGCTCCAGGGAGACTGCCCCCTGTAGTTAGGGAATTGAGGCCACTTTGGATAAAAGCGTCTGATAAATGCCGTAAACGTAAAGCAGGCTGGGGCTCTTTTTAAAAATTTTTTAAACACACAGGGACACTGTGGGCGAGACTCAGACAACCAATCAAAAAACACAAACTCAGACCTAATCCAAACACAAACAGGAGACAGGTGACCCAGTTTAGCCTGCAGATCATGGTAGAGGTAAGTAGCTAATCAGGAACAGGTGGGTTGTCAAGCATCAGGCTCAAGCCCACACAGACAGGAACGTGAAACACGGGGACGTGAAGGGCAAGCCTCGGCTCCAGCAGAACCCAGAACCCGGACTGCTGGGGGCGTGGCGGAATGGGGGGCACAAAGAGAAACAAAGAGAACCCACATCAGCAGGATCTCGGCATTGTGCACACTTGTAGTACCAAAGTCGATTATTATGATATGAAATAAAATGTTTGCTACTGTAAGTTGTGTGTATCGCCAAAATAACTCATTACTAATATTATAATATTATATTATATCTTTTATAGCTATTTTGTTATTCTATTGCACTATTGTTATTGTCTTTTTTGAAATTCTCTGTTGTCTTATCTTTATTCCTGTTGTTGCACTGAGCAACAATGAATTTTCCACGGGATAAATAAAGTTCTTTCTTGTCTTATCTTAATCAGTAGTGATAGCGAGTAGTGAAAATTTGTTTACTAAGTAACACTCACTGACAATTTTGAAAATGCCTTGTGTTTACTGTATATATATATATATATTCATTTGCTCTATTATTTGTAGGAACAAAAATGAGAAACCAGTCAAATTATTTACAAAAATGGCCAAAACCGCAGAAGCCGTCCATCCGAGTTCCAGTAAAGGATGAGTCCCATCTGTCATCATGCTTCCACACCTCCATCATATCGCTCATGTTTGTTCCAACGGATTGCTGGAGGACCGAGCCGGCGTCAGAGGAGAACAAGGAGTAAGGTTAAGAGATAAAACCGATCTGTTTATTTTATTAGCTGGGAGCCCCCAGGGGAGCAGGAGAGTCCATGAACTGTCAGGACCTATTAAACATGTAATTCTTGATGGAGGGAAACTTTGTACACAGACAGTCTGAGAAATGTGTTATTAAAAATATGAGCTTGGCTGTGGAAAATAAATAAATAAATAAGAAATACTGATTAAATTTTAAGCAGCCGGCGGGCCGATAGTTTGCCTGAGGCGTATTTGTCAGTTTCAAAGGGTGTTTTTATTAATTTTGTATTTTGCATTTTGTTAGTGGAAAGAGCCTGCTCCACTGGGAGCGCCACAAGCTATAGCCAGCAGAGCCTATAGCAGCTAGAGCAGAGCCACAGAGAATGTCAAACAGATCCAGCACACACACACACACACACACACACACACACACACACAGTCAAATCAGCCAAAACTCCACAGCTGAAGCCACATGACCTCCCTTAACCACAAAACACACACACATACCCAAACACACAAATACATAGATTTGGAAAATGCATACACACAAGCACAGACACACACATAAAAGTGTGGAAACGCATTCACGACTGCAAATACACAGACACAGATATAAGATGTGGATCAGCTGATTTTTTATTCCAAACATGTGATTGGTAACCAGCCAATTTATTATTTTCGATTCCTTTTTTTATGTTGCAGCTTCATGACATAAATGATGTGAGCCAGGTACGTTTCTGAACGCTGCTTCTAGACTCTCTACCAAAACGGCTCAGCATAATTATACATAATTAATTGTGGAAAAATGGACACGTAGCACTTTATTTGATATATGTTACTGAATTATGCAACTGATTTTTTTTCCACTCAGAATTTAAAATGCCATTACTGTAAAGAGCACATAATGTTATTTATATTGCATCTTTAGCGAATAGAAAGTACTGGGACTGCTTTTGTGTTTCATGTATGAGTTTTAGTAAAAAAAAAAAAAAAGGCTTAGAAAGATGAGGCCCCCTGCCCAGCCAAAAAAAAAAAAAAAAGGGAATTAAATAAAACGATTGGTGCATCCCTAATGTATAGGCAGCTGGAAGTACATGCATGCTCATATATATACACACACACACACGTGGAAATACATGCATTCACACGCACACACACAGACACACACACATACACAGAGGCATATGCATGCATACACAACTCACAAACAGTATGCTGACAAGACACAATCGAGGTCATTTAGCTTATTATAAAGCTTTTTTGACACAGAGTCTCGTTGAATAATTTCAAATGAAATTTATGAACCTTCTACGTAAACTGTAAAGCCGTAAGTGCAAAATACTGTGCGCCTCTAATGCACCAGTCAGAGCAATGCATGACAATCAAATGCAACCAACAAACAAATCAGGGACGAGACTGAGCCCCAATCGTCAGGCCCAAGAGCTCACACAGATTCTGACAAACACACTTCTAAAGTGTATCGTCCAATCATCAATTGTCAAGGGCAAAACTGAGATCTAGGTCAAATATATGAATTATGAATTTTATTCAGTATTTGAGCTGGAGAAACATCCTTCAAGGGCAAAGCAAAGCCACGTGAACAACCCGGAACACAAACAGGACAAGATCATGAACCACATGTCACCCACGTAAAACAAGCTCAATAGCTTTGTACGCTAGGAAATATAACTCTGAAGACACACGGACAGAAAATATGCAAGAAATCACAGCAGCAGACTGTTAGCCTAGCCTGATTCAGCATGCGGTGAAAAATATAATGATGTTCAGCAGTAACCATAAGGTAACTAAAGCTTCTACACTCAGCCCTGGTTTGAACATGTGGTGGATGTCAGGTGGAATCAGTGTTTCATGTAAATGGCAAGAGAATACAGGTGGTAGCAGTGGGTAAATGGCCAAAACAAATCCAGTGTTGCTGTTTTTTTCATTGGGGAGGCGCATTACAGTCAGATAGCTTCAAACAGCATCGGGCGCCGGGTAAAAAGGACCTGCCCTCAGGCTATAATTTGCAGAAGCTTTACCTTATACTAGCTGGAACTGAACAGAACAAAGCGGAACCACTCTCTCCTGTTTGTTTAGTCACATTTTTTATGTTTTGTGGGGACCAAATGTCCCCAATATGATTGAAAATATTAGCATTTTAGAGCTTTTTTTAAAAAAAAATTACTATTATTTTGAAAGTTAGTTGATTTTTTGTCCTGGACCACTTCTCCTCACTCCAATAGAGACACTTTACCGAACACAGACTGTTTCTGCTGTTCGCTGATAAAAGAAAAATGTTTCTGCTGGAACCTGTTCAGAAAAGAACAGATTTATAAATGTGAACTTGCTGTTGCTCTGAAGGAGCCTCTTCTAATGTTCTGATCGGGGCTCTGGACTCTGAGGGGAACTTGTTTATCTATTACAAACTAGATAAAAAATGAAAGCCCTGCAGTGGCAAATAGCTTTAGTTTTATACTTGATTTGATTACATTAATTACATAAAGTTGAGATTCACAGAAACTGCAACTGTGTAACTGTGTTAAAGGGACACTGCTGTTAATAAGCTCCATATTTGTTTAAAATGTTTGTAAACCAAATGTTATTGCACTTTTGTTCATATAAACAGTACTTATTGAATTTTGCATATAACAATACGATTGATCACGATTCTAACCGTTGAGCGACATTAATATATATGTATGT
>JBBJLS010000039.1:7190988-7206817 GCA_037577275.1 Bryconaethiops microstoma | reverse complement strand
TCTGTAACTAATGACTGTAAGACTGTCCCTGTAACTAATGACTGTAAGACTGTCTCTGTAACTAATGACTGTAAGTCGCTCTGGATGAAGTCGTCTGCCAAATGCCCCCCTTTACATCATGCACACACACATTTGTTTTCTATTTGGTATATTTTCATTTTGTTCTGCATTGTTGGAACTCAATAATGCTGTCTACACTCAAATTATAATTATAGATATAAATTACATAAATATATTTATAATATATCCTGTGGGAGCAGCAAAATGTCCCCACAGCAAAATGTTGTGTTTTCCATTATCCTGGAACTCTGTGGGCATATATGGCTACCACAAAGAACTGAATACATGGGCACACACACAAACACACACAGACGGAAAGAGAGAGAGAGAGAAAGTGGGTGGAGGTCTCAATGAGAGATCATTAAAATTCAGCTTTACAAAAGAGCAGCACCTGTCTCACTTCCTGACCCCAACCAAAGGTTCCCTTAGTACATGAACACACAAATGAGAGCGTGCTACTGTCTACACTGCAAAACAGTTCTCTCTCTCACACACACACCGATACACACCAGCATGCTGTAACCAGACCCAGTGTTGTCATACTGATTAATGGTGAGTATTCGAGACTGATCTCGTTCATTACATGCTGAGAGAAAGAGGGAGAGAAGAAGAATAAGAGGAAGAGGAAGCTCTCGACTGGATGCGAGACCTTTTTTAACAAAATTAAACAATGATTATTGCCCCAGTCTTTGTTCAAAGCTAACTGTTTACACCGTGTGAGATTATAATAGCTCTTGTTGACTGGTGCAAAAAATAGATTAATTGATGCCTGGCTGCAATCCAAATCAAAATCATGGTGGGCAATTAAGATCAGGCTGTGCAAATGATTATGAATTAATGAAGAGAGGGCATTAATGAAAGATTAATAGCAAAATGAGCCGCTGCCATGGCTCCTGACACAATATGGATTGGAGAAAGAGCGAGGCAGTACTGAGCGAACTCAAGCATGACCAAGTGATTTCCCTTCACATTAACAGCCACTGATCAACAACTCTTGACGTGGAGGAGAGATGGAAAGGAGTGGGAGGAAGGGCATTGATCTCAGAGGTCAAAGCAAGTGACACTCCACACCGCAGACTGACTCCAAGACCCGAATGTAAGCTGTCATTCTAAAGTGCTGTGAAGAATGCAGGTATTATAGGACCTGGAGAGCGTCTTTAGCATTGACGGCTCTGAGATTTGCACAGTGCTGCAAAAACACCGAACCATACATGACCTGCAATATTTCCTTCATGGGCACCAAAATCTGTGCCCGTGATGTTAGTCGGGTATTTTACACACCGACTTAGTGGTCACATCACCAACCAAGCTGGGGTAATAAATGTACTTGTGCATCAGCAATAATGTAGCAGTCAAGAAAAAAATAAAGTAATAGAAACTGAATCCTTGGTTTGAAAAATTGTAGGGACTCCCAAGTGGCATGCCCATCGAAATTAAATAATTAGTGGGTGAGTGATCCTCAGTGATGCCACAGGCATCCGTGGACGGGAATAAAAAGAGAGGATAATTGTCCTTCAAGAGTCGGCATGACAGCCGTCCTTCTCCCCATCACCCAGAGTTTCACCTGCCTGGCATTTAACCAATTCTCCGGGGGGGGGGGGGTTCCTTGATCAAAGGTACCTCAGTGGTGTTACTAGCAGTCCAGGGATTCAAACCCACAACCTTCTGATCTCAGGGCGAACTCCCTAACCATTAGGCCCCCAGCTGCCCCGATTGTGTGATAAGGAGACCTGGGTAGCAAGTTAGTGTTTACACTGGAAATAAAATTGGGAAAAGGCTAAAAAAAAAGGTTCATTTAAAACGACCTTTATTGAGATTTATAACGCTTGTCCAGTGGGGTCAGTCTTGAACCCGACCAGTCAAACCGTGCACCGCCCGACCCCCCCACCCCCCCCAATGGCGGGAGATCCTCGAAAGGTGTGGACATTTTTCATTCAGCAATGTATAAGACGTACTTTCGCTTGCATGCATGTTGGTGAGCGCATTTTAAAACTGACCTAAATTCACTCGGCATCTGGGAAAAGTGTGTATAATGACACACATCAGCACTTCTCCATCCAGCCAAATGAATAAAGAACTACATGGCAGGCCATTATTAAATCAAAATGTGGAGAGTCTCTAAAGTGTACACTGGGAGAGCAGAAACGCCGTCTTCAATAGACGCTCTCCTTTCTTCTTCTCCCTCTCTCTCTCGCCTGCTCTCCTTCCACGGTGCGCCGCGACGCATTCATATGAGGACCGCAGTCCCTTCTCCTAAAACGCATTACAGTCGAGGCGGCCAGGATCCCTCTGGTTGTGTGTCGTCCGAGTTAATCACCATGAAAAAGATCACCCCGCAGCAGGCCCTCCACTTACCATCAGCCCTGAGTTCTGCCAGGTCCCTCCTGAAAACAAGGCATGCTTTGAACATTTAATGTGAGGGCACAAGGCCCCTCGCCTGATTCTCTCGACAGACAAATATTTTTCTGAACACACACACGCACACACATACACACACAAGGATACACACACACACACACTGTTTAAACACACACAGAGAAACACAATGCTCTTTGGTGCGGCTGATGGAATGGGATGTCTCTGAAAGTGAGCTGAGCTTGCTCTACTGTCCCTAAAAGCTCAGGCAGTCACAGGGGGGGGCAGTAATGTGTGCAGAGACACTTGAGGGGGATGGAAAATGGTACAATATAACTTTTCTGTTTTATAGTGGAAAAGAAAAACACAAAGGTGAAAGACAGGGTGAGGACACAGTTCTGGTGTATTAGTGGTTTGTTTTTTTGACTCGCCAAAATGGCAAAATTGAAATTGTAAATGTAAAATGTAAATGCATGCAAAAGCTTATGGATTAGAATGTAATTGTATATGTAGCACGTCTAGCTTTAAGACATTATCCCCATTGGTTTGAGAAGTCGACTGGTTCAATATGGGTTTTAGTTTTTCGACATTTTAAATCACAAAAATACACAATGATGTGACGCACTCTTCTTAAGAACCAGTGGAGTGGCCAGGTTAGTTTTAGAGGGTCTTGCCAAGTGCAGCACAGAATCAGATGTAACAGATATAAAGGCATTACTACAATATTTAATTCCACCAATAAAGTAGTTTCAATTAACCACAGTTTGCACCTGATATTTTGCAGGGGTCCAGTTATCTAGCTCCCTGAAAATGATGATGAACAGTTAAAAGCTGAAATGGGGCTCGTGTATTTTCGGGCACTGACTGAAATTTGTCCATTCCAGTACAACTGCCAATTACTTGAGAAAAAAAAAATATTTTCATCTTTCCTAAATGACAACAAAAAAAAACATCCACACTTCCCATCAGGCCTTGACAGAATTCCAGCCCAGACATTCACCCTCTCCCTGAACTCCACTCCGTTCCACACATCCAGTCCACTTTTCCACAAAGACACTTGAGTTTTGAGCACATGACTCTGTTCCTCTGATATAAATACCACTTAATTCACCAGTGAACTTTGCAAAGCATTATAATTTTTTCTTGCATACTGACTGTTTTGTTTATCATGCCCGTTTCTCTCGACCCTGTTTCTTGCCTTGCTCCTTTTACCCTGATTGCTTGTTGTCTTATTGGACTTTGACATCTTTTGCTCAGACTCTGTGATCCAATTCTGTACGCTGGTTCGGATTTGTTTGCCTGTTTGACTGTCTGCTGGTTTTGGCCTCTTGCTTGTTTTTGCTACACTCAAGGCATGCCACGAAATAGCAGCGTCTTGGTAAAGCTTGCTAAAGGTGAGAGACTGAGTGAGTTACACGCCAGGTCTGCGAGATGCTTTGCTTCTAAAAATGGAGTTTTATTTATATATTTATTTATTTTTTAGATTGCGCTTTTTTTTTTTTACAGCAGACACTGGCATAAAACAGCTTCCAGGCTCAGACCCTTACTGAGCAACTGATAGTGACAGTGGCAGGAGAGCATGAGAAAGACTGAGAGAAACCCATCCTTCTCAGTTTCAGATGCAGATCATTTTCAGAGGAATGATTCATGAGATAAGTCAGTGACCAATGTTAAAAGTGAGAAATCTGTCAGAAAAAGACCCGCTGGAATGCTACACCCAAGACGTTAGGTAAAAGAGTTCAAAACATGTATATGCTACAATTTGAAACAGGCTATGAAAAAACAAACACTTCGAAGTGCATTTGATACTTACTGTGGCTTGATGTACATATTGCTGTGTGACTGCCTTACGGGAGTCCGTTATGGCAAAGTACCTATTACGTCCCGACGTGCTGGTCAATCAAGAGTCCGTCTGCAATCAACAATAACTTTCATAGTAGTCATTTAACTTCAGTTTGTTTGATGCACGCACAAGAAAATTGCAAGAAAAAAAGGTTTCCACGTTATATTGAAAAACAAAGTAACATGTGCCATCAATATTAAACTTGAAATTGTTAAAGAAAAGTTATTAGAAAGAAAATTGAGTGTGTGCAATTCGAGGTATGTCATTACATGGAGCAAATAAAAAAAATGTGATGTAATGGAAAAGGTCGGAGGGAAAAAGAGAGTATGATGTCTATTGATGGCTCTGGTGTGTGTCAGATCTCTTGCGGGCCAATTCATATCTACATTAGTGGCCAAGAAACAAATGAGCTCCTTTTCATCCAGCACAAAAGGAGAGAACCAGCGCTTCAATCAAGCCAGGTACTGACCAGGTAATGTCTTGCATTTGGTCTGAACAATGTGCTTATTGAGAGTCTCCTGAGGTAAAAAGCTGATGTTGTGGGCGGCCCGCTCGTCCAATGGAGATATTTCATTACCAGTTCCTATCTCCGACTGATCCCTCTCTTTTCATATCGCCACCAGATACAAATGACTTGCTCGAAAGGCTTTCTCCGTGTTTTGTCATATATTTCCACTCCAACGCTTATTTAAATGCCCACCCCATCTCTCTCTCCCTCCCTCACTGTATCAGTCTCTCTCTCTCTCTCCACTAGTGGCAAATGAGGGAATTCTTTACTTAATTCCATTAACTTTGTATTGCGGCTCAATCTCCGGGTGCAATGAGCATCAATACTGTGGCGCGGCGCTGTCTCTCAGCGGTTCCGCGCGGCTGCTCTTGGATAGAACATGACAGTTACATTAATGTCGCCATGTAAATTGCTCTCCGCACATGGAGCAACAAGCACAAAAAAAAAAGAGGGAGGGAGAGGGGCGGGGGGGAGGACTGCACGAGGGGGCATCCATTGCCCCCGTGACAGTGGAAATTACAACAACATTCATTGTGCGCCAGTCCCGGACGCCCGAGTCTATTATGGCGAGCGGCAATTTCGCTGAGTCTCCAGCCGGGCAGATGGACAGGCAGGGCTGGCGCAGGGTCTAAAAAGCAATGACAAGCGTCGAACACCCCCTCCTGCCTTTTAACAACGCGGCGAAGAAGCACGAGGCTTGGGGGGGTCAGGGCCGCTGGGCGCATCAATAGACTGTTTGCAGCATGTTTCCGTCAAAATGACACACTGCTGCCACGCTGGAACAAGACTGATGGTTAGCTGTTGTGTAGTACAGACACGGCTTCAGTGCAACAGAAGAGACATGTTAGAGCTTTAACTGCGCCTGGAATATTGAAGCAAACCAAGTCACAGCCCAACAATATTCTGTCTCAGTCCAACCTGACGCACTGAATCGAAAGCCATCTGAGAGAGTAGAGATGGGAAATATGATAACAGGGTTTCCCACAGAATTCTGTTTTTGGTGGTAGCTATCCAGAGGTGAGGGTGGGGTGTTTTGGCAAATGTTGTCACAAAAAATGTCAGTTGATATTGATAACTATACAGATATGTGTCAAACTATTTTTGTTTATTTCAATGGCTGATTTTTTCTTGTTTTAATTTGATCCTAGTAGTTATTTGGGCCAAACCATCAACCATCACTGCTAGTTTCAGAGGAATGTTTTTGTTTGTTAAGACACACAGTGACCTACGTATGAATCATTCAAGTAGAACAAATAGCATCTAACTGAAGTCCTGAACCAGTGAAGAAACAGGAGCAGATGATTCCAGATGATCAGGCGGTGATCAGTATACTGGTGGTGCTGAATGCTGAGTGCTCGGAACTCCTTTATCTTTAGACACTTTGCAGCCTGTTGTAGTAAAACGTTTCTGTCAATTTCTTAAATTTAATCTACTCAATATGACAAAGATAAGATAGTTTGACAGACATAAAATAGTATTTTTACAACAACAAGGTGATTAAAAGCAGAATACAAATAAGTGAGGGGTGGATTAAGACTTTTGCGCAGTACTGTCTCTCTTCCTTTTCTCTCCTTTACCTCAAAATAATAAAGATAATAATATAGCAGGTATATGTAATGTAATTCTTAAATAAATGAAAATACATGTGGAATTCACCATATGAAATCCTCCTAAAATACCAACACTGCAGTGGAGAAAAGGTGAAGACTGTCATGAAACCAATGCATACCTGACAAATATTTTATAGATCTGACAATAAATGATTATTATCGAAAACAAAATAAAACAAATGACAGTGCCTGTTAACTTACCAAAAGTGAAAAAAATAGCATAATTCTCAGATATTCATATGCAAATTGCACTTATTTGAATTAAAACAAAGCTTGTTTTAACTGGACTAAACTGCTCTGCTACTATTAAGACACATTTCTTACCATTCATTCAGATTGAGTGCCTTGTAGGGTGTTTTGAAACTGAAACACCCAACCAATGGCCTACATAAGAGGTTATGAAGTTTTCATTATCTATCATCCATCCATTCATCATCCAATCCTGCTGGAGCCCCCCGGACAAGTTGCCAGTCCACCACAGGTAAGACCCATAGTAAAAAAACACATTTATACACACACTCACAAATGGATCTGATTTGTTGTGATGTGGAATCTCCAAAGTCCCTGGACGTGCATGAAAGAACTGAGGGAGGAAACCGAAGTACCCGGCGCAAACCAACACAAGAAGAACATGCAAACTCCACACTATAGGGGCCCTCAGACGGCGCTGCCAGAAACTGACTGCACCACTACGCCACCCCATTATCTATCAATATTACTTTAACTAATAAAAAATATTGCTAGGCAACAATAGTGGGATTCTGCCATGGATGCTAAGTGCTGGAAGCACTAACTCTGCTTTAATTTGAACTAGTGCAGGCCAAACGGTGGTAGAAGAAGCACCAAGACATCCCTGAATGTGATACCTCACCTGAGCTTGACAAATATAAATGGTTCTGACAAAACATTCTAGGACTGTATGTGTATTGCTGTCCACTCGCATGCAGATATACAATCCAGTCTTTGATCCTCAGGGTCCAGAAACTGGATCCTCTCTTAGCCTCGCCTTAGGCCAGTCTTCTTTCGGAGGGAGACCTCCGCCAGAGTGCACATGTTGCTTTGGGCTGTCTATTTCAGGGCTCTTCCAAGGCCTTTCGGGTACCACGGGTGCAGCAAGCCAAGTCAAAATTACACACAAGGAAAAGCCAAGGAAGGAAAAGCAATCACCACAGCTGGTGCACCCCAAATTGTACAGAAAGGAGAGGGAAAAAGAGACAAAAGTAACATGCTGGTTGAAATACTGACACCAGCTGTGCGGTCTCAGAATAGAAATACGTGCAAAAACACACACATGCACATGCGCGCGCGCACACACACACACACACACACACACACACACACACACACACACACACACACATACAGACAGGCAGAGATGGCAGTAGATCATTGTTGAAGATGTAAGAGAGAGCAAAAAAGCTTTACAATTAAAGAGATCAAGGTGCTTTGAAGTCAACTTCAGTTGTAGCTCCGTTGATTAAGAGGAGCATAAAGCAACTGTTCCTGTCGGCCTCGTTTGTGCTGAGAGGTGTGAGGCGATGGATTCCACCTCGCATTAATGTTACTGGGAAGCCAGGCTCATTTCCACAGACACACAATGACAGAAGAACATGCAAGGCAGTCGGGGAGGTCGCCAAGTGGCTGCTGCACCTGTGGAAACTGAAAATCTCCCAACAAAAGATGCCATAAAGACTTCTTAGGAGTGATGGTGCTGAGTCACTTTGGTTCCTTAAAAAAAACTTTCAATAGATCATTCTTTAAAGACCAGTTTTAAAAAAAGGGTATGTAAAGATGAATATTTTTACATACTATTTATAAAAACCTCTCTATGATGTAAAGGTTCACTATTTTTTTTTTAAAGATTAGCGCTTTTATTATCCCAGAAATAAAATAATAATCTGTCCAAATTTAAGAATACATTTCACTGAATGAATTAATTCTTTAAGAAATGCGTTGCAATGAAACGCAAACAAATCTCATGAAAATGTTCTTGGAAGAATCTTTACAATGGTATAGAAACTTTACACTATGTGAAGGTATAACTTTATAGCTTTAAAAGGTTCTTCACACTCACAAATCTCATTTACAAGAATGGTTCTTTAATGAACTGAAACAGTTCTTCTGTGGCGGTTCTCAAAGTACCCTTTGTGGCGCATTACTCTCTTAAAAGTGTGGTATAGGTGTGACAAAACAGAGACCATACAGTCCATATCTGCGTGTGTATTGTTCATATGGAGGAGACCAAAAGGTTAAAAGTTCAAATGGCTCAGAGACGGTCTACAGGCTGAAATTGCTGTTGTTTGGTCTGAGCCTGTCCTTTGTGTCAGGAGAAGCAAAGGAGCTCAGAGAGGCAGTACACAGTCCCTGGCCTGAATGGAGGAAAATAGAACAAGTGCCTCCAACTGCCAGTGTGTGCAAGCAAACAAGACACAAAGGGGTATAACCCAAGGTGGAAAACAAGAAAAGAACCGAGCAGACTTCAAAGAGCTTCTAGTGTGCATTTACAGAGAGAAGTGTGTGAGCTGTATGGAGAAGACAAAGCCGCGGCAGCTCACCCCGGTCTGAGCAGAGGCAGCATGCTGTGTTTGAAGTGCAGAAGTGTTCAGAGTATGAAAGTTTAGGTAGCATTGTGAGGAGCTAAGAGGACCTCAGCGTTTCCTGGAGCGGCTGCACACGTTCACCATACGACCAGCTTCAGGAGACGCAGGGCCAGACACGGAGGCTGCAGGGAACCCACAAACGATTCGTATTTAGAGAGAGATGCTAAAATGAAGGAAACATACATCAAATATAGGGGAAAATTTACCTTTTTGCAAATTTGTTGACTTATCAATTAAGTAAGTCAAACACCTGTAAAAGGAAGCCCAAAATAAATCTATCTACTGATTCTTGGGGTATACGCAGCTTTATCTGCATATACAGTGGTGTGAAAAAGCATTTGCCTCCTTTCCTGATTCCTCTTTTTGTTTCCCCCACTTAAATGTGTCAGATCAGCAAACAAATTTAAATACTAGTCAAAGACAACACAAGTAAACACAAATGTGGTTTTCAAGTGAAGGATTTTATTATTAAGGGAGAAAAATCCAAACCTACATGGCCTTGTGTGACAAAGTGATTGCCCCCTAAGCCTAATAACTGGTTGGGCCACCCTTAGCAGCAACAACTGCAATCAAGCATTTGCTTTTACAGCACTGTGGAGGAATTTTGGCCCACTCTTCTTTGCAGAATTGTTGCAGTTCAGCTACATTGGAGGGTTTTCGAGCATGAACCGCCTTTTTAAGGTCATCGCAACAGCATCTCAACAGGATTCAGGTCAGGACTTTGACTAGGCCACTCCAAAGTCTTCATTTTGTTTTTCTTCAGCCAATCAGAGGTGGACTTGCTGGTGTGTTTTGGATCGCTGTCCTGCTGCAGAACCTGAGTTCATTTCAGCTTGAGGTCACTGATGGCCGGACATTCTCCTTCAGGATTTTTTGGTTGAGAGCAGAATTCATGGTTCCATTTATTACAGCAAGTCTTCCAGGTCCTGAAGCAGCAAAACAGCCCCAGACCATCACACTACCACCACCATGCTTGGCTGTTGGTATGATGTTCTTTTTCTGAAATGCGGTGTTACTTCTACACTAGATGTAACGGGACACACACCTTCCAAAAAGTTCAGCTTTTGTCTTGTCAGTCCACAGAGTATTCCCACAGAGTATTTTCCCAAAAGTCTTGGGGATCATCAAGGTATTTTCTGGCAAAATTGAGAGGAGCCGTAATGTTCTTTTTGCTCAGCAGTGGTTTTTGTCTTGGCACTCTGCCATGCAGGGCATTTTTGCCCGTCTCTTTCTTATGGTAGAGTCATGAACACTGACCTTAACTAAGGCAAGTGAGGCCTAAAGTTCTTTGGATGCTGTTGTGGGGTCTTTTGTGACCTCTTGGATGAGTCGGCGCTGCGCTCTTGGTATAATTTTGGTTGGCTGGCCACTCCTGGGAATGTTCACCACTGTTCCATGTTTTTTGCCATTTGTGGATAATGGCTCTCACTGTGGTTCGCTGGAGTCCCAAAGCTTTAGAAATGCCTTTAGAACCCCTTCCAGACTGATAGATCTTAATTTCTTTCTTTCTCATTTGTTCCTGAATTTATTTGGATCTTGACATGATGTCTAGCTTTTGAGGATCTCTTGGTCTACTTCTCAGTGTCGAGTCCGGACAATCAATAATCACCCCATTTGCTTTAAGAGCCTCAAAAACTGGTCCAGGTTTGGATTTTTTTTCCCCTTAATAATAAAATCCTTCACTTAAAAAAAAATGCATTTTGTGTTTACTTGTTTTGTATTTGACTAATATTTAAATTTGATGATCTGACACATTTAAGTGTGACAAACATGGAAAAACTGAGGAATCAGGAAGGGGGCAAACACTTTTTCACACCACTGTAAGTGATGAAAGAGTTCTACAGCTATAACCCCCCAACACACACACACACTCCACAACACTCGCCAGACGATGACACAAAACTGGGCGTAAATGAATGTGTTTAAAGCCAAAGAAAACGGTGCGAGCGCCACACATACATATACACACAAACACACACACACACACATACATGGTTCAGATCGTCTCCTCTCTCACTGCCCTTCAGGCTGTTTGCGTTTATTCTGCTGATTAGTTTAAAAATAGATTGGCATAATTTCATAACTAATTACATCATTAGTCACACTTCAATTAACACTAAAACTCTTTTAATGTATTTGAGGGCAAATAAAATAACACTTTTAATATAATTAAATGTAGATAAAATATCTTCTAATCTAATATAATGTAATTAAAATAAAATTTTAATTTCATTAAATGTAATTCAAATTTGCATTTAATGTATTTGAGTAAATTCATTATAACAGTAAATGAATTCATTATATAAATGTAAATAAAATTATTTTAATGTAATAGAAAGCAAATTAAAATGACTATATATTGAAGTATTTTAATGTAATTGACTAATTAAACTATGTCTTTTAATGCAGTTCAATGCAGTTTAAATAATTATTTTCATGTATTTGAATGCAATTTAAATAACACATTTCATGTATTTAAAAGTAATTAGGTCTTTGAATGTAATTGCATTTAATTTAAATAAGTCCTGTA
Source organism: Bryconaethiops microstoma (assembly GCA_037577275.1). Classification (NCBI taxonomy): domain Eukaryota; kingdom Metazoa; phylum Chordata; class Actinopteri; order Characiformes; family Alestidae; genus Bryconaethiops; species Bryconaethiops microstoma. The sequence goes on along the minus strand of JBBJLS010000039.1, from coordinate 7,195,311 downwards.
AAGACTGTGAACCCCAAGAACCAGGGAGGAGGAGAAACAGAGGAGGAACCAGAGACAGACAGGTGGGCACGAACCAGACAATACCTGAAAACCAGAACAGAGACATAAACCGATAAACACAACAGGAACAAAGGAGAAGGAACAGAAGAGTAGGAGAGAGGCATAGAGTGGACAGACCTCTGCCTCAAGGTAGAGGTGGCTTAAATGAAGGGGGACTAACAAGGACCAGGTGAGACTAATGGGAACACACGTCTGGATGTTACAGTAATTAAACATAGAAAAAGTTTCATGTAATTTAAATGACTTTTCAATGTAATTTAATGTAATTAAAAATTGTTTTAATTATATAATTAAGTACAGTTATACCATGAATTATGTCGCTGGTGTTGGAACAAAATTTTGTCTTTTTGGAGTGTTTCTATTAGTCCGTTCATCATTACACTTAAACACAGTGTAAACAACAGCTGTTTTTTTTCAGATTAATAAATAAATTCATTAGTAAATAACATCATGTTATACTAAATATCTATTAAATGTTACCCCCCCCCCACCTTTCCCCAGATAACCCCACCTTACCCCACCTTACCCCAGACATCCTCCATCTTACCCCAGACGCTCTCCACCTTACCCCACTCTCCACCTGACCCCCCCCACCTTACCCCAGACAACCCCCACCTTACCCCAGACAATCCCCACCTTACCCCAGACACCCCCCACCTTACCCTAGACAATCCCCACCTTACCCCAGTCTACACCTTACCCCAGACAACCCCCCACACACACACCACCTTAACCCCTGACGCGCCTTTGGCTGATTGACTATATTTTGATTAAGGGATGAAAAACGGAGAGATTTGATTGGCTGGATCGCTTTAATCTCTGGTACCTTTTCTAAAGTTAGCACTTTCTGTTGCAGCTTTATGTGAAGAGAAAGAGTATCTTCACAAGACATCAGACAATCGCACAGCTTTCAGCAGGACGCAAGACTGTGTGTGTGTGTAAGTGAGCGTGTGTTTGAGTTTGTGTGTGTGTGTGTGTGTGTGCGTGTGTGCGTGTGTGTGTGTGCGTGTGTGTGTCTGAGCACTCTACAGATTAAAGGACCCATTTACTGAACAGGAGATTAAAGGTGTCTGAGAGTAAAGAGGCAGCACACACACACACACACACACACACACACAACCTGACTGCCAGTGAACGACACAATCACACTGTTGGATTTACTTCATTTTTCCAATAATGCAGTCTGTGTTCAGAGTGTTCAGAGTGCCTTCAGAGTGTGTTCAGAATGTGTTCAGTGTGTATTCAGAGTGTGTGCTCTGTGTGTGTTCACTGTGTGTTTTATGTGTATACTTCAAAAATATCAGAGATGTAGGTAGGACCTCTCTGAGTGACTTGTACACAGTGAGTAATGTTTTGAAATCAATTCTGTACAGAACTGGGAGCCAGTGCAAGGTCCTGAGAATAGGAGTAATGTGCTCTCTTTTCTTGGTTTTGGTTAGAACTCTGGCAGTAACGTTTTGAATGAGTTGGAGCTGTCTAATGTACTTTTTGGGAATCCCAGTGAGGAGAGCATTGCAGTAATCAACTGTGCAGGAAATGAAGGCGTGGATTAGCAATGTTTTTGAGGTGCCGAAATGCTGACTTTGTGAAAGCTTTGATGTGATCATCAAAACTAAGGTCTCCATCCATGATTACACCAAGGTTTTATACCTGGGTTGATGTTTTAAGTACTCTAGATTCCAGATGGGCACTAAGAATTGATCTTCCCTCTTTATTATCAAAAAGAATAATCTCCGTTTTGTCTTTATTTAATTGGAGAAAGTTATGATGCATCCAGTTATGTACTTTCTTGATGCACCGACAATAGACATAACTGGATGCATCATAACTTTGTAAATATGTATATGTGTAATTATAATATTGCCCACCCCTCTCTCTTTGTGTGCAGATTTGTTTCGTTAGTTTGGACACCCGCACGTCTGACCGGCATGACAGCAGCTTCCTCAAGGTGGGTGGAGCGTCTCCACGGTGACCAGAGGCTGGGTTGCCAAGGTTATAGGATAATTTGGTGGTTGATTAGTTTGAGCAATTAAAGTTTATGGTTGTGAGTGTCTCTCTGTCTCCCACAAAGTTCAAAGAGGCAACAAACAAAGGAAAAATGTAGAGGTTTAACTCTGACGAGTATCAGAAATCTTTACATTTAATTTATTTAAGCAGATGCTTTTATCCAAAGCGACTTCCATTCCCTAACAACAGTCTCCCTGGAGCAACTTGGGGTTAAGAGTCTTGCTCAGGAACCCAGTGGTGGTGTACTGATGGTGGGTGTGTACAGAGGCAAGTATCCTACCCACTAGGCCACGGCCACCACCACCCCTGGGTGGTAATCCTGGGGGAAATTGTTTACATAAGATTTCAAAGTCTCTCTCTGACCACTTTCCATTGAAGTGCAGTGACACACTAATGTGACTTGAAAGGTTCAGCAATGAAAATTCTAACACATCTAGCTGCTGAGAAACAAATGTGATCATCCTGTCGAACGAGTCACATCAGCATTGAAAAGAACGGCTCACTGATGAGAAGGAATTTAGGAACTTACCATCTTTATTTAAAAAACAAAAAAACATTTATATAAAAGAGCTGTCAGGTGGTATTGGTGCCTGTATCACCACTGGCCTGGAGCCACCAGATGTTTAACTGGGAGTGTGTTCTGCAGAAGTTAGTGTCTGTGTCTCCTGATCTTCCGCGGCTGCTGGAGTGTTTGGGCTTTCGATCCCTCAAAGAGCACGAGATTATCCTGCTGACCGGCCTGGAGCCACCTGACACCTGCCAGCAAGACCCCGCCCACACACAGGTCAGCCCCACGCACACACCAGCCCAGCCACACCCACTCACAGCCATAATATATATTTTTATATATGTCTATGTATGTATCTATATCTATCTGTCTATTTAGATAGGTAAATTTAGAACATCATCCATTTATATAAGATGTTCAGTTTTACAATTAAAAAGATTATTTTTTAACCCTGAAAAAGCCGCTAACCCGAACTCTGCTAACTAAAAATAGCCAGCTCTAGCTAACTCTGCTAACTGAAAAATGCTAACAGTTACCCGCTCTACAAACCATAAATGGCTAGCGTGTGTGTGTGTTACAGTGTCAGAGGGCCACTGATGTGTGTATGGTGCAGACCGGCAGTGGGCGTCGCCCAAATCAGCCAAACAGCATCATCCTTCAGATCAACAAGTTCCTGATTGGTCTGCAGTCTGGTCAGGAGAGGCAGCGGCATAGCCGACTGGCCGGACAGCGCGCTGCCGATGATGACACCAATCGCTCTGTGTCGTCCATAGAGGAGGACTTTCTGACCGCGTCCGAACATCTTGGAGACGACAGTGAGGACGACCCGTTCAGAAATGGTGAATAACAAACACATCCACATCCCTTCTATCCATCTGTCCATTTCTCAAACCATCAATCCATCTATCTGTCCATCCATTCATTCAACAATCAATCAATCCATTTATTCATCAGTCCATTCATTCATTAATCAATCCATCGATCTGTCCATCCATTCATCCATCATTCCATCTATAATTCCATCCATCCATCCATTCATCCATCATTCCATCCATCATTCCGTCCATCCATTCATCCATTTATCCATCAGTACAGTGTTCAGTGCAGTGCTCTGTACAGTGTTCAGTACACTGTTCATTGTAGTGTGCAGTACAGTGTTCAGTACACTGTTCAGTACAGTGTTCAGTCCAGTGTTCTGTACAGTGTTCAGTACAATGTTCATTGTAGTGTGCAGTACAGTGTTCAGTACAGTGTTCAGTGCATTGGTCAGTACACTATTCAGTGCAGGGTTCAATGCAGTGCTCAGTACAGTGTTCAGTACACTGTTCAGTACAGTGTTCAGTGCAGTGCTCTGTAAAGTGTTCAGTACACTGTTCATTGTAGTGTGCAGTACAGTGTTCAGTACACTGTTCAGTGCATTGGTCAGTACACTTTTAAGTGCAGGGTTCAATGCAGTGCTCAGTACAGTGTCCATTACAGTGTTTATTACAGTGTTCCATGCAGTGTTCAGTACAGTGTTCATTGCAGTGTTCATTACAATCTTCCATGCAGTGGTCAATACAATGACCACTGCATGGTCATTTATTTATGGTTCAGTTATTTATTTTCTGTGTTCATGGTTTAATGGAAGTAAATCCATCAAACATGTGGCTCTGAGCCAAAACCACATCAGAACCTCTTAAGGATCAGAGAGAGGAGAGAGAGAGAGTGAGAGAGAGACTGAGGGGGAGAGAGAGAGAGATACTGAG
>JBBJLS010000039.1:7178300-7188503 GCA_037577275.1 Bryconaethiops microstoma | reverse complement strand
AGAGAGAGAGAGATAGAGAGAGAGAGATAGACAGAGAGAGAGATAGAGAGAGAGAGAGAGAGAGAGAGAGAGAGAGAGAGAGAGGGAAATGAATGGCGGGACAAGAGCACTATCAAATGAGCTGTTGAAGCAGCCAGTGAATGTGTCATTGAGTGTGACTGCTTCCTGAGTGAATTGTGATTTATCCACAGTGGCCTTGTCATGTTAACTGTCCAACTGGGATGCAGTGTGTGTGTGTGTGTGTGTGTGTGTGTGTGTGTGTGTGTGTGTGTGTGTGTGTGTGTGTGTGTGAAAGGTTAGCATGTCAGGCCTGGTAGCCCTCTGTCTCAGAGAGGCCAAGCTAGATTTTACATACATTTACTCACACACACACACACACACACATACACACACACACACACACATATACATATATATATGTACTATATATGCTGCACATTTGGTGAATTGTAAAAAAAAACAAAATTTGTGATGTGGTAAAAAATTTTTTTTAATTTTTATAGTGTAAACCCTAAATATGTCTCCAAATATGCTTCCAAAACACTTTTATTTCATTTTAAACTCTTAATACACTACCCTTAAAAAATGTAAAGATAAACCTGTATCTGTACTGTATCTGCCACAGATGCATCACAGGGCAGCAGCCAATCAGCAGCAAGGAGAAATAAATAACATTCTTGGATTGGCTACTTTCAAACCTCCTGCCTCTGAGTATGTTTATGTTTGGGTGTGGCGCTGAGCAGCAGAGGTTCATTCTGTTCAGGTGTCTGATTGCCTTGCTAACCGCCGGCCAAACATAAACAACCAGCAGGAGGACGAGGGGGCGTGGCGGACGAGACCCGGACGTCACAAAAGTAAAAAAATGCAGAGGATATCCGCGGTTTCCGTGAACAATTATTAATTCGGTCCTCAGCCGCGTATAAGCGGGGGGTCACTGTACTGTATATATACTGTATATATACATACACACAACACACATACACACACTCTGCACAGTCCCTGAAGGACAAAGCCTTGACTTAGCTCCCACTAAGCCGTCATGGAACTAGCAGCACTAGATCAATATCAATACTATTACAGGGTTTTTTCTAAATGTGTGGCACTGACTGCACTGTGAGCAACAGTGGGAAGCAATCAAAGAATGCAAAACCCACAATCTAAAGAGAAAAAAAGAAAACTTCAGCATCAAAGACCACCCGTTATGGGCTTCTACTTTTGATAGAGTCTGTGTAAAGAAAAGCAACGCATACAGCAGAAGGTGCATGGGTGACAGTGTGTGAGATGTGTTGAAGATGAATAAGGAGGGCTTGTGGGATTCTGACAGGCACCCACTGATCCCCTCCGTGCCGCCTGCAGATCAGACACTTTAAAAGATGTTTATCCTGTGTGTGTGTGTGTGTGTGTGTGTGTGTGTGTGTGTGTGTGCCTCAAAATGGAGTCTCCTCTCAAAACAAGGCGAAAGTTACTTCTCCCTAAAGGACGCCCTGGGTGGTGCTAGGACAAGACCAAGTGTGGTGCTCGAGAGAGAGACATGGAGACACAGACAGATGTACAGAAAGGAAGAGAGGTAGAGAGAGCGTGTAGGGTCTCTTGTTTCTCTGCCTCTGCCATAGGGATAATTAGTGAAGCCCTGAACCAGTGGAACTCTGCTGAAATCCTGCCAGCAGCCAGTCAACAGCAAATCAAGAACTTCAACGCCAAATCAAAAGAAATCAGCTCGTCTCTGCATAAACATGAGCAAAGAGCGACTGCAGGCAGCATCTGCCAAATGACACCCCACTTCTGTAAACTACCCCCCTAAAACACACACACACACACACACACACACACACGCACACGCACACACAGCGTACTGCCACAGCCTTACATTTAACCATTTTACCTGACACTGACACTAAAAGCCCCCTTCTCCCCCTTTAAAAAGTTATCAGATATCTCTCAACTGCTAAGTCCTCGTGCCACTCTGTGCCAATCATCCACACTGTCAGAGGGAAAATTTTAGACACGCTGACCACTTTTATAGTCTTTAGTCTGATGCAAGAACACTCAAACACAAATTCTGAATTGTTTGTTTATGCTTATGGTAAATGCTGAATGTAAAAGTTGGTAGGGATGCACTGTAAAAACTCCACATCAATAAAAGTGGGTTTGCAAACCTCCAAAAGTGGCTATAGAGCAGGTGTCCCACTGAGTCTTCCACAAATGCTCAGATTTTAAGTAAAAAGTAAGATAAAATTAGCAATTTTCTCCCATCGCTCTCACATTCACAATAAAAAAGCCAACATTATGAATGCGCAAAAACTAAATGAATTGATTAGTTATTAAGCACTGAAGTGTGAAATGATTCATGATAAAGTAAAAAACAAAACAAAAAAACAAGCGTAATATGTACATTTATGAAAGTGAAAAAGAAGAGGGGAGAAAAGAAAATCCAGACGTGTACTGCATTCTATTTTATACAGTCTTAAATAAAGCATCTTCAATCCGCATGTCCTTAATGGTCTAGGCGATTTTAATAAACACAAAAAGCCGGCTGGCTGTATTGTATCATGCAAAAACCAAGGGACTGTGCACGTCTCATTCTATTCCCCCTAAGCCCTAATTGGCCTAGTCAACAATAGCATGGCCAGATCAGCTTTATGCACTCAGACACGTCCATTTGTTTAACAACCTCCAGCGTTTGAAGAAGACAGATGAAAGGAGAGGCTAAGACAACTGCATTAGAGCTGCCCAGCCATGAAAAAAAGAGAAATATCCCGCTTCATTAAAATGATAATACTGCCAAAAGCCCACAGCCCAAGTGCCCTACTCTCTGAAGTATACAAAGTCTTGTATTAGCTTATGCAGCTAGACACCCAACCCCAACCCCCCCACCCCCTGCCCCCCAGACCACCCCACCCAACCTAACTGTCATCAGAGGAGACAGGTCATTTACATTCATGATAAAATGATCTTGCATTTTTTATTTGTCTTGGAAATTAAAGACTTACTTTATCATTATGGATGGAAGCAGGGGCCCAGGCGATGTAGTCATGTGTTTCTGATTGCATTAGGACTGATGTGGCGTGGCGTGATGGATATTTAATAGTTGGGCTGTCCCTCTGTATCATGTCACTGGCCCTCAAGCTACACTCTCGACTCTCTGCAGCACTGGAGCCGCTTCGGAACAGCTTTCATTATTAGACCCATCATGGGGAGAGCAGCTAAAGGAGAAGAAAAGGGGCCATCACGCAGAGTGCCTTCTTCTGTGGAACCGAGCGACGTTAACGACCCACCGTGCAGCGAATTCACTTTGGCTGACCTGCTGCCAATGAGGTCTCGGGGAAAATTAGACTCTAATCTAGCCGACTTTGAGCAACCATCTATTCGCCTCTTTGATTTTTATCAACCCTGCGCTTAAGCTCAGCACCTACGTTCGCATCAGCGAAGTTAAATCACGGCGCAGGGTGATCTCAAACTTCTTCAAACATGTTTGCAAGCCTCAGGACAATATTTCTGAGTGATGGAGCCGCACAAGCAGCTCATCACAATGGCTTCACTGTGAGTGGATGATAAGAATGAGGGGCAGCTCTCGCTGAGCTCCCTTTTCTCCCCGCAGTCTGAAACAGATGATGGGCCATCTGGAAGAGGACAATGCTAATCACAGGGCGGCGGGCTGCGCTGGTGTGGATGAATGGCCAGCCTGAGCTCTCACATGTCGAGTGGCTCGTCCCACAATGCAGAGCGTCGGCCTGCCAAGTCCAGTCCTCCGCACTGGCCCGGCCTCTTTCCTGTACACACTCCCCTGCCAAAAAGCTGCGATGCACGTGCCGCTTCCTGTCAATTCAGGAAGTTCTTGGTTGTGGTCCCACTGCCACCAAATGGGCAGCAACTTGGATGTTTAGTCATTTCCTACTTCCTTTTTGAAGTTGTTCGTCAATGGCCATTCTTTGAACTGAACTGTCATTGATGGGTCACATCTGCATACTTTCGAGGAGGTTTTGTTTTGGACATGCAGAATTTTATTCCTTTCATCTGTTTTCCTGAGCTCGCTAACTGTCAGGTGCTTAAATTGAACTCATGACAATCTCGGGAAACGATAATCGTTTTAGAAAAGATGATCGAAGAACTCTGGGTGTTGATACACACCACATTACACATCCACAATAAATACAGTATCCTGAACACAGCCATCAGAGGGAGTAGCGTTTGATGGAAGATTGTCTGTGCATGTGAGATGTTCGCATTTCGTGGACGTGCCTCATAGACAACCGAACCCACCACCCCTTTACATTTACAGCATTTATCAGGCGCTTTTATCCAAAGCGACTTCCGTTTCCTAACTACAGGGGGCAGTCTTCCCAGAGCAATGGGGGGTCTTGCCCAGTGGTGGTCTGCTGAAGGTAGGATTCGAACCCATGATCCAGAGGCACGTATCCTACCCACCAGCCCACCAGCCCACCAGCCCACCAGCCCACCACCGTCCCTCACACTATCCACACAAACTGAATGGGCCTCTATATCATCAAACTTTACAGCGTGAGGAAACTGCCTCTTAATTCCTTTTATCCTCTGAAAAAGTGGGAAGCAAATCAGGACCTTGCACATTTTTTATGAGAAAATAAAACACCGTGCCAGGTTGGAGCAGTGTGCCGTGCAAACAACTTCATTCATGATGTTTTCCAGTTGTGGTTGAATCCAGTGTCAGTTGCCACCAGTACCGTCTCTTCGCGTGAGTGTATGAGTGTTTGAACAGAGTAAAAGGACTGAAAAAAAGGCCCTGTCTTGCTCTCATCCTTCTTCCTACCAGCTGGGCCATACAGTACCGCTGTATACCACCCCGACATCTACTGTACGTTTATGTGTGTGTGCTCATGTGTGCGCGACCTCCAGAGGCAGCTGTGTGGTTGTGGCAGTGGTGTCCCTGAGCTCTCTCGGCTGGGTGAGCCCTTTCAGAAGCACACAAGCAGTAATTAGATGGAGCAGGCCTGGTGGAGGTGACCTCATGTTCAGCGGTTTGGGTGTATTTACAATGATGAACAATATACAATGCCACCAGTAGAAATTACAGGGAGTGGTGGTAGCACACAGAGGAGGGAAAAAAAAAGTCTTGTAATTTGGAACTTGTTAAAAAAGGAATCTGGAACATAACTGGAGAGGCCAGATTGTAATCCTCTTCTATCTCTATTTCTGGCCCTCGGCACAGTTTAAAATAGGTACCATAGTTATCCCTCCTATGTACGTCAAGCCAGAAGCAAACATCAGCATCTAAAAGTTCACCCAAACCTTTCTTACCTCAAGAATAGCTACGCAAAAAAAAAATTGTCCAAACACTAGGTTGCCCAATTTTTGCAGAGGGCTGCAAAAATATGGTATTTCTAGACAAACACGATAACTTACATACTGATTAAAGTTTAATCACAAACACACACACCTCACATTGTGGGAAGATTCAAGGTAAAATTCTGAATTCTGTCAAAACATTTTGCAAAAACACCCAAACAAAACAAAACAGAAAACACCCCCCACGCCCCCCAAAAAAAACAAAAAAACCCAGCATTTTCTCTGAGTTTTAACTGAGCAACTGCTGTAAAACTTTCTTGCAGGAAGTCTCTTTCTCTCCTCCCCTCTCTCCCTGCCAAGCAGGCTTCATTCTAATGCGCCGTGGCTTTGCAAAGCGGATCCCATGTAGAAAATAAAAGCCCAGACAACTGCATTACTGTCCGACCTGTCAGGTCCTTTAAATATACACCGCGTCCTCGCTGCCAAACCCTTAAAAGCAGAGCTGGCAGGGAAGTGGGAGCCACCGGTGACAAAAGCCCGTCGTTTGGGAGCTGTGATTTTATCCGAGGAGAATGGCCTTTTAAACATATTTTTATACATTCGTGAGGAGTTCATTCTGTTCCCCATGAATCAATAATAAGCAGCATGCTGCCGACCTGGGATACAATTATCCCCCCTGAAGAAGCTCTCCTGTCACGCCGATGTCTGCGGAAGTGAATGTGCTGTCAAGTGTAATGGCGTTCATATTGCCGAGCTAAGAAAAAATAAATAAAAAACTCGTAGGCCTGCAGAGCTGGAGCCGTCGTTTGGGAGGAACAAAGCGCGAGCCCACGTGAACCTGGTGCCTACACACAAGGCATGTGCGACTGAGGGTGCTGCAGAGACATGAAAGACATGTAAAAGTCAAGTTGTACAGAGAGTGTGACACCAGTTTCTAACTTCAATGGTATACATACACTTTTAAAAACGAAGGTACCCAAAGGGTTCTTTGGCGCGACGGCACCGAAGAACCACTTTTGGAAGTTCCCTAGAGAACTTTTTGATTACTATTTTAGTTTATATGTTTTAAAGCCTTCAGAGCCACATCCACATAATGTTCTATTCCAATTAAAGGTTCTTCTAGAACCATACATCCAAGCCAAGAACGACGTAAGAACCTTAAAGACTGCCTATGCCAAAGCATGTGAATGAGTGATCTCGCATCGACCGTGAAACAGTGGAAGTCACAACACAGTTCCAATCTTGCGTAAATGGTGTATGAAAAGTTGGAGAGTAAAGAGGTAATGAAGCACAAGGTTTGCTGCTGTTTGGTGGACCTGAAGGAGGCCGCCCCCAGCGAACAGCCCTTTGGAGAGAGTCCTAATAGAGGAGAAAATATTGGGTGGAGGGCAGCAGGAGCTGCTCCAGCTGTTCCTCTGCCTGGTCTGCAGCAGATGTCTGCCGGCCGTGCCGTCTGGACGTGGTCCTATTGCCCTCCGCAGCTCTCCTCATGGAGATCTGGAGCTTTCACGCCATTCTGAATACCTGATAGCCAGGACTAACTGGCCAATTAGGAAGTTTCTGGAGAAGGAGCTGTCTGAAAATGTCCAACTACAGTTTGTGCATCTCATTATTTGAACCATAAACATTTCAAATGTTCTGTCATGACAGGCTACGTCTGCTTTGAATGCTCTTTTCATAACAAGTGATCAACACTGCGAACAACATATATGCTAAAGTGGACATTCAAGGAATGATAAATTAACACTCACCTGTCTAGAGACTTTCAAACAATCCCCCTGCTTTCCCTACAGCACAACAAGAATCCATATTAGTTATTTTCGGCCGATGGAATGAATGTCAAAATTGAATAAGTGCACGTCAATCTATTCAAAGGGAAAAGAAAGTGTCCAAAGAGAGAAAACCGCAAGGATCAATACATACTAGTGCTAATCTTAAAATCATTCAGAGCGAGTTGGTTAAGCTCCCCTCCGCTCTCCGATTGCGAAACACAGCAACTTCACATAACCTGACTCCAGGCTGTTTTGACTTACAGCCATGGAAAAAAAAAAAATATGGATTTCGGTGAGAATGAAACACCATTGGAAACAGAAATGCGGCGCAGATGCATGGGCACAGGTTTAAAGTGCACATCTGCACACTGTGCAGCAGGTTTGTTATGAAGAAAGCTGAGATTTAATAAAACGGTCATACAATTAAATATTAGTTACAACAGAGGACAGAAAAACAACATCCACACCCTGCCGCTTTAAAAGTGCTGATTGACAGTCTGTCTTTACACCATCACGTAATTTGCTCATTGGAACTGAACGCTGTAATTGGCCACATTAACATTCTTGATGAAATATTTATCCTAATACTTTCTTGCTCGCCCTGCAAATAAATAGATGGCGCGGCTACGCCGGCTCCCTTGTATTGTAAACAAGAAGAGGGCAGACATAATTAAAATCCCCGACGGTGGGATGTTAAAAAACATACGTGTTGCAAATCGCAGCCCATCTGCTCGGGCGCGGCGGCTTTATGAGCGCCGTTCAGCGCTCAGTGGTGGGTCAGAAGTGTGTGAAAGTTGATTAATTACTTTAGATGAGCAGGACACTCACATTAGAGTGGAGTCTTCAGATTAGTCGAACACGAGGAAGAGGGGGGGGGGTCCTCGTTTTTCGCTTTGGGGGAAAACAGGAAGGTTTGGGTTGTCAACATTCATTTAAGAGAAGTCCACTGACAGATCCCACAATTAGCATAATGAATCCATACTGAGAATGACCCATTAAAAAACATGGCAGTAGTGGTACATAATAATACCATCAAACTGCACCAGCAACAAGAAGATATACGAGATCAAAACGGGAAGATATCTGAGCGACCGGCTACACCATGGCAAACTTAAAGCAGCCTGCACGGAGAAAGATATGAAGAATAAATGACATATGAGCAAGTCATGGATTCCAGTCATTTACCATAACCTTTCAGCGCAGTGCCGGGCAAGAGAGCCATTACGTGATGGAGGCAGAAATGTTCACTTTTGCCTGCACTCCTCCATTTGCACCATCACTCCGTCCTGAAGGCCCGACGCACAGCAGTCAATGACTCGCTATGCATGTCATCCCTTCCAAATAATTTACCAGCTGCAATTAGCTGTCTGCAGTTGTCATCCGCGGACTCCTGCGAACTGTTTGGCAGTGGAGTTAATGTATTAAAAAGACCAGCAGACGGCATTAAAATACATATATGAGTACGTGCATCGCTGGTGATTACTCCACGCCAATTGAAATAAAAACGACATTTGCCTGACAAATTAGGAACAAACCTGTTTGACAGCCCCCGTTAGCTTAGAACAAATGTGAAGACGCGGGAAATTGTTTGACACACTTTCATAAAAAGCAAGTGAAGGCAACCCATCCTTTAGCATCGGGTAATGGCTCCTCGTTGTTAGGTTCAATGGAAAAAGCTATTCATACTGTTGTGTGATTGAAAAGAAAATTGAATCCTTTTGATGTTATAAATGTGTCTATTACTGCATTTGCACACAAAATTTCAATGGAAATTATAGAGAAAGGAATGATTCTCTGGGGAGGAAATGCTTAGGGATGACATTTTGAATTCTGCTCCAGCCTCATTATCGATATACTGTATGCCCAGCAGAATAACTCCAAAACCATATGATTTTTCAGTCTGGCATCAGAGTAAATAGGCTGAAAAGCTAAAATTGCAATACAATATATATATATATATTGTAGGAACTTATATATATATATATATAAGTTGTAGGAAACTCTCTGCTGCCTGGTGCAGAATTCTCCCGAGGAAGCTTGTACTCAGTCCTCCTGTCTGCCCGTCTGAAATGCACAACGTGTACAAAGTACCGAAACACTGGCAGTCTGTGTAGTAGACCAAATATTAAAGGGCCTATTGATAGGACTTGGGCTTAGACAAAATCGTACTGTTGCATGCTTAAAGGTAGCTAAATAAACAGCAAACAGAGCTTGAGAGATGGACTGGGCACACATCTGGACAAGGAACATGTTCTTTCCTATTCAGTGTAAGAGTTTGCAAACTGATGCTCCAAGCCAAACGCCGTCTTTACATATACATGCATGGAGAATTGCTGATCTATCAAGACCACCAAACTGCTGTACTTATTTAATACACGAAACTTTCAAGTGAGCTGGAAATGACGCAGATTCATAAGCCGTCGTTAACTTTAGGAACGAAGAAAGTTATTGCCTGTACATCCTCCGAGGCCCACGTTCATTATACCTAGAATCACCAGCATGCCGCAAAATACTTCTGTTCTAATAAAGTGCGCAATAACTTAGGCGACAGGCTAGAGCAAAGCTATCCTCCCATTTGCATGCGGTTGTGCATAAATACAATTAACAAGAGATTAAAATCCATCAAAACAAACTTAAATGGCTCAACCAATGACCTGAAATTCAGTGCTCAAGGAGAGTCACGCTAAACACATTGTCACTCTTCAATGAGCATAAACTACTCTCTGATCACGACACCAGAATGTTATTCAATTGCCCTGATGAATACATTTAAAAACTATTCAACGATGCGCACATTTGATGTTCCAGGCTCCCCATAAAACATTTTTGAAGTTTCAGCAAATGCTTATAATAACGTCCTTTAGGCGCGTCTGCAGTAATTATGGATATTCAAATCAAGCGACATCTTAGGCACAGCAACACAAGTCATGGAGGAACTCGAACAAAATCATTGAAACTGACACTCGCCTGAACAGCAGAGGCTGATACGTCAGCACTTTTGATGTTGAACACAAAAGGTGTAATAATTGCTTCAATTGAAAGGCAGAAACATTATAATTCTTAATCTGAATCAAATGATCAAAGAGATTGTGTTAGCATCCAGCGCTTCATTCGGGGGGGACTGATTTCACTGATGGGCGGGTGGGGTGGGGTGGGGTGGGGTTTTGGG
>JBBJLS010000039.1:7154634-7168150 GCA_037577275.1 Bryconaethiops microstoma | reverse complement strand
CTGATGTTGGACGAGAAGGTCTGGCTCACAATCTCCGTTCCAGTTCATCCCAAAGGTGTTGGATGGGGTTGAGGTCATGTTCTTCCACACTGAACTCCTCCAGCACGTCTTTATGGAGCTGCTTTGTGTACTGGCACACAGTCACGCTGGCATAGAAAAGTTATTCCCCAAACTGTGTCCACTAAGTTAGAAGCATGGCGTTGTCCAAAATGTCTTGGTCTGTTGGAGTATTGAGATTGTCCTTCGCTGGAAGTAGCCAAGCGGTGAAAAACGGGTGTGTCCCAATACTTTTGTCCACTTAGTGTAGTTTAGCTCCTAATACGATTCCACCTCGTCCAACACATATTCACGTGCTCCTGACGGCACACACCAGCTCTCTGGATCAAATGTGTTGGAACAAGGCTGGAAGTGCTGCATGTCCTGAAGCATGGTCAGATACTCGCGTTAAACGTCCAGGCAGTACGGGCGGTCACATGTTTGCCCCAAAGCCTCGGGCAGCACTCCATGCGAGGTGGCCACCATGCGTACGCTGCTGCAGTGCCGAAGCTGCCGCTCATATTCCTGCAGCTGCCTCCAGAAGCCGGCGTTGGGCCGGATGAAGGGTCGGACCTCCAGAACCTGCTGGTGCGCCTGCAGCAACGAGAGTCCCGCAGTCTTTATGAGGAAGGCCATGACAAGGGTGGCAGACCTGCTCCTGCCCGCAGCGCAGCACACCAGCGTGCTGCCACTGTGGTTCTGCTGGATCTTCTCCACCACGCTGTCAAAATACTGACCCAGTGGTGCATGCGGCTCATCCCGGATTGGAATGTGAACAAGCTCCACACCTGCAGTCTCCGGGAACAGCAGCTCATCTCCGGTGAGAATCAGCAGAGTGACCCGTCTGCGGGCGAGTGCAGCCGGGTTCACGGCCTGCACACCACTCAGGTACAGCCGGGGCGTGATCTGGGAGATGGCCATGGAGTCGGGAAACACCTACACAAGCAACATTAAGGAATGACGGTCCTAAAACTTCCTTCTACCACACATTAGTGGCTCCAGTATCTGTATCAGCAAATACATAAGCCCCAAAAGTATTGGGACGCCTGACCACTTCACCAATATGGAGTTGGTGCCCCTTTTTACAGCTATAAAAACTTTCACTCTTCTTGGAGGCTTTCCAGAAGATTTTGGAGTTTCTGTGCCCATTTATTCTGTAGAGCATTTGTGAGGTTTTGGAACTTGTTGTGGAGCTGCTTTGTGCACTGCTAGAATATAAACGCTTCTTCCTAAAACTGTCCACACAGTTGGAAGCATGACGTTGTCCAAAATGTCTTGGTCTGCTGAAGCATTAAGACTGTCCTTCACTGGAAGTAAGGGACCTATAGCCCAAACCCCAAAAAAGACAAATGTGCCCCAATACTTTTGTGTAGGTCTGAACAGTTGTTTAGACCTTAGTCTTAATGAGAAGTGTCCCACAGGCTGCATGAGGACAGTAGACACCAATTCACAATAAATCTATGGAGCACACAAGTATAACTTTGTTTTAAAACATTTTTTTAAATAGTCAGTTGCAGTATAATGACAACAGACACAAACTGAACTCGTAAAACAGATCTAATTTAAACTTAGCGATGAATGAAGGTATGAGTGAACCTCAGCTCTAGCAATGCTAAGCTCTAATCCACACACTCCAGAGTTACAGAGCAGGACCCTGACAGCACTCTCTTCCAGCCCCATTAGCTAATACTGCGGGATTATTCCACCATACTACAGATAAAAACTTTAAATGTGGACTACGTACCTAGATAAAGTCGGTTAGGTCTTGTTACCTCGTCCCCATGGCCGAGAGGTCGAGTGGCAGTAGGTGTTATTAATCGAAGAGGTTGTACATGTTAAAACACTCAGTGGCCACACGAGGGCGCTGCAGACTCCACTGCAGTTCAGGAGCCTGGCACCTTCATATTCAGCCGTTAAATATAAATAATGACAAGAAACACTAGAGGGCGCCCGCGAGTCCTTAATGAATAGAGGGAGTAAACGGGAAAATTAAAACACATCACAGCACACAGTGTGAAATTCTTTCTCTGTATTTAACCCCTTCACCAAGTGAAGCAGGAGGCGGCCATGATCACAGCGCCCGGGAGCAGTGTGTGGGGACAGTACCTTGCTCAGGGGTACCTCAGTAGTGCCACTAGCAATCCTGGGATTCATGGCCTTCTGATCACAAGGGTGATTCCCTAACCACTAGGCCACACGTATATATATATATATATACACACACCATATGGACAAAAGTATTGGGACACATCTGTGTTACTCCAAAACATGCTTCCAACTTTGTGGACACAGTTTGAGGAAGAATTTTTTTTATTCCAGCATGACTGTGTCCCAGTGCACAAAGCGAGTCCTGACCTCAACCCCATCCAGCATCTTTGGGATGAACTGGAACGGAGATTGTGATCTACACCTTGTCGTACATCAGTGTCTGACCTCACAAATGCTACAGAATGGACACAAAATCTCACATCTTGTGGAAAGCCCTCCAAGGAGAGTGGAAGCTGTTATAGCTGGAAAGTGGGATCAAATCTATATTAAAGTCTATGGATCGGGGGGGGGCTAGTGGTAGGATACTTGCCTCTG
The DNA here is from genome assembly GCA_037577275.1 of Bryconaethiops microstoma. Classification (NCBI taxonomy): domain Eukaryota; kingdom Metazoa; phylum Chordata; class Actinopteri; order Characiformes; family Alestidae; genus Bryconaethiops; species Bryconaethiops microstoma. The sequence continues at coordinate 7,165,531 of JBBJLS010000039.1, read as the reverse complement.
GACCAAGAGGTCATGGGTTCGAATCCTACCTTCAGCACCACCACGGGGTTCCTGAGCAAGACCCTTAACCCCAAGTTGCTCCAGGGAGACTGTCCCCTGTAGTTAGGGAATGGAAGTCAATTTGGATAAAAGTGTCTCATAAATGTAAAATGTAAGTGAAGGGGTGTCCAGGGAGCCAATGAATGGGAATGGCATCTTGTTCGGCCCTGGGATTCAAACCCATGACCTTCTGATCACAGGGGCACAGAAAGATGGAATTGGTGACTGTGGACCAAGGCTTGATCTCCTACTCGGCCCCTCATCAGTAACAAAGACGAAAAACAAGAACGAGTGTAAGTCATATACGACGTACAGAATCAGTCACATACTGTGTAGAGTAAAACTAAACACACGCCAGTAAAACACACTCAGATATGATAAGACAAGAGTGAGTTTAGGCTTTTCTGAGACAGTCTTACTCCCGAACTGCAACTCCCCCACTCAACGTGCCGGGTATATGGAAGAGTCCACTCAAAGATGAAGCAAAGCAGACCATTCAGGTAACAAATGAACTGCACTACGCAGCTTTTAATTCATTCACTTAGGAGTCTATTTTTTGAATTGCGCCCCAATGAGTAAGTGTTTCATGTTCTGTTGGCAAATTGATTCTAAACGTATTCAACCGCCCCCGTAACCTGAGCCACTGGGGCTTGATTTACGGCATCCATAAAATACAGCGCACTACACAGGCACATGCGTGAACTGAATATATATGAATTGCCCTGCTTGAGGTCAGTAAGTGGGGGGGGGGGTTTGGGGGTGGGTGCTGTTGAAAAGTGCTGACCAACATGTTTGCCAGGGCAAACTCACATGATTCATGAGAATTTGCTATATCCCATCAAAGACCTGATAATCTCTTCTGACTTTCATGTGTGCAGACGGAAAGGTCTGCGCACATGAAACAGTGCCAAAATAATAATATTATAATATTAGGTTTCAGAATTCACTGGAAGATTGTTTCTCATAGGACAACTAGGAAACAGTTCACTACTTTATAGTGTGGCTATAATTATATCTTTGTAATTGTGGTTATAACTATATACATATATATATTAATTACAGTAAAACTGTACAAGTATATATTAATATCATATACAGTATGTAAATATATAATAGTTTATAACATATAACTTGATGTATACGGCTGGGATGACAATAAAGCTCTACTTGACTTGACTTGACTTACTTAGACGATTTCTAAATCACTCAGTTTCCCATTACTTCTAGTTTTCACAGAAATAGACAAAATGTCTACTGTTGACTTTTAAATTACAGCCTGAAAACACACTCGCCTTGCAAAGCCTCAACAAAGGCCGTGTAATTTCTGTTTCTGCACGGTGCTGTTGACTTTAAGTGCAATTTTTCCGTCATTGCGAAAGCCAATTTTATTGCTTGTGCTACTAAGGTTATTAATTCACCATAATGGCAACCAATAATCCAATAGTAGCACGGATGAAAAAATGTACTTTTGCTTGCATGTAATCAGAACTCTTATTACATTTGAAATCTTGCAGAAAAAAAAATTGTTAGACTCAAGAATGCAGAACCAGAGAGAACAAGAGAACCAGGTTTTCATAAAGTGTTTATTTTATACATTTCAAAAGAATTTGTCGCTCTAAGAACTGAATAGTTGGGAGAATATGTGATCACTTTGTTTTTCTCTCTTTTCAAAAAAAAAAACAAAAGCAAAAGCAGCCTATAAAGCCCTGTTTCCTCTTTCTCTATGAAGGGCATAATTTGATGAACTTCAAGGCACTTCCTCTTTTATCAGAGAACTCCCTTTCTCACTTTTAATGATCAGTACTTTGTTCCAGCTTAAATGGGATTTTCCATAAAAGCCACAGTAAACACATACTTCCCAGGCAAACGCTTCCTCCCCATAATTTCAGCGAGCTTTGCCTTTATGGCAGCCAGCGAGCTATAAAGGGGGCAGCCGCATCAGATCCCAGTGTTAATTGTTTTTTCCCTTCACAGAAGAACTGCTGGAGTTTAGTACATACAGCTCTGGAAAAAAAATATGAGAGCACTGCAAAAATGTTCAGTTCCTCATGTTTTATCTTTTATAGGTGCAAGTATTGAACTGAAGTTAGTTTTTAAGAACCGCTGACAATATTTCTCCTCATTTCCAAATAAACATTTTGTTCTTTAAAGCATCATTTTAAAGGAAATTACAATCCATCAAAACAAGAGAAATGATGCAGCGTTTACAGAACTGGAATCATTCAAAGAAAACAAATCTCTCGTTCACTCTTAAACATCCAACTGGTCTCACTGTGAGAGGAGAGTGTCGATTACAGCGGTGTTTTATACATTTCCTCATTAAATAAGACGTGATTCAGGTGATCACTAATCAGCATTTTAACTGACACTGGCATTGAATGGTTGTCACTCATAAAGATGCTGGTTTAAAAATAAACTTTACATGGGTCTCATTGCTATTGGCCAAAAAATGTATGGATTTGTAGAATTTGTTGAAGGTGGGACAGGATCTTGACACTAGTCTTTCCTTCTTTGTGGGAAAAACCTGGCATATGATATAATAGAAAATCAAACTCTGTTTTCCTTTCATCCATAAGTGCATTGATCTGTCCATAGTGCATACTTGCGTGACAGTTTGGTGAATGAACAATAGAACTCGGCCTCAGACGTGCTGGTTAAATACATGTGTTGTGTATAATTCTGAGAGAAGGCTCTTGCGTCGTTGTGACAGTTCATCATTATGTCTCTTTCAGTCTTACCGAATATCACCTCGCCTCCCTTTTGAGGACCTCCAGAGAGGCCGGCGGCCCTCACCCACCCAGAAGCCGTGCATGCACAAATGCCATGACCAGGTCGTGACACAAATATCAATCCAGAACCCCGTAGACCTTTGCTAGGCCGTGAAAATAACTCACACTTCTGGCCAAGCGTGGGAATACAGAAACACAATTCAAATGAAGGCTCGGCCTCCCTTTTCATTCCACTTTCAAAGAACCCGATCAATACAGCATGTACCAAGCACCGATCCCACAAAGGTCAAAATATATGTAAACTTTTGTTTTACATGCAGTGTCTTTGGAATCAACTTCAAATAGAAGGTACTTCAAATACTGGGCGTCCACGAGACTTTGATCTGAGTGTGAATGCAATAAAGTTATGTTGCATTAAATTTTAAAAAGTGGACTTTAAAAAACAGGAGACCAGCAAGAAACCTGGGTTGAAGTAAAAGGGGGGAAAAAAAGAACTCCTCCAGAAGTCAGGATGAACCTCATTAAAGCACAATGTGTCTTTAGAAGTCAAACAATCGATCGCAGGCATAGACAGCATCCCTCAATGGATCCGACTGAGAATTAGAATAAATAGTACACAAATAGAAGAGGCCTTGAGGTTCAAAGAAAGCACCGCAAATCTAATAAATCAGGAATCAGAGGGAACTTCTGAGTAGCTTTCACAGAGGTACGGCTGTGGGAAAGAGTGAAAAAAAAAAAAAAAGATTCATTGCTGTACACAGATTTTTAGTGCTATGACAAAATGGTCAGCTGATGCAGTGATACATGTTAACTCACGTAACGTCTTGCTCTCGAGGCCATGGGTCAGAGAATAAATGGCCCCAGTGGGTAACTTATGGGACACTCTGTCTGAGTTTGCTACGTTAATCCAGTCGGTACCATGTATAAATGGTTAAAAGGACCTTTTTGCATTACACATACAGATTTTCCCCAAACATGACCAGAACACAATCAGATCAAAAAAGTGTAAAAGCAACCATATGCATACATTCGTGCTCAGTTCTGTACCTTATGAATAAGTACCATCAGACACTGCCAGTATTTAGTAATCCTCACCCTAGCGTGTGCGTGTTGCTTCTGGCAGCACTAGGAGAAAGAGCAGGCATTACTGTGAAATGGCAGTTGTTAACATGTTAGGGAATAATTCGGTCCGGAGGTGGGCCTATATTTGGGGTGGGGATCTTTTCCATTAGAGTGTGATTAAATAATGATAAGCTGGTGAATTTTTACTGTGGCATTACAGTGGTGGGAGCCCATGACCCACTTTAAGCCTTCAGATCTGATACAGATCTAGTCTTTGATAGTTCTTTCAATGCAGACGCTATCTGTCACTTTTGGGTATTAAAATATGTCTCTCCATCACTTTTTCCCCTCCACAGAGTATGCACTTTTTAAATGGAAGACATGCAGATCTGTGGGCTAAGGTAAATGTGACTGAGTGATGTCTCCTATAATCTGCTGGACATGTTATTCTAGAAGAGGATATTGAGGCTGCCCCTCATGAAAGATTTATCTGGGAAGAGTGGCGGTGGAGAGATGGGGAGAGAGAGAAAGAGAGAGAGAGAGAGAGAGAGAGAGAGAGAGAGAGAGAGAGAGAGAGAGAGAGAGAGAGAGAGAGAGAGAGAGAGAAAAAGACTTTGCATACAGCGGCAGAAATAGCACAAGTTCACCCAACTTTTTGATAGTTAAACTTTTACAGTACAGCACTTGCGCGCATTTTATCTTGCTGTGTGTCAGTGTATTGGAGAGCAGAGACAGACTGAATTTTGCAGGAGGAGAGAAGCACATTCACACAGAGAGATTTTTCACACTGCTCTCACAGACAAGCAGGCTGGCTAATTACCCATCTCAGCCTCAGCCAGAACCAAAACACACAAGAGCAGCTTAACCCCCCCACACACACACACACACCCCAACACATACACACACACACACAATCAGACTCTGAAGAATCATGTTATTTTGTGAGTTGTTGTGGGGTAGCTAATGAAATGGTTATACCATCAAAATCTCAGGAACGTTTTAGAAATTAGGGCATCCATATATTTGCGTATACAGTTATTTGTCTATATCAAAACTCTTACACCCTTCCCTGCTTTCTTTCTGTCATTGTTTTGTATCTATTTTCACCCATTCATATATTTAATTATTTAAAAATTTGGTCATGCTTTAAAGAAAAATATATTTATTTATTGATTTAATGATGAGAATGTATAGCCAATTCATGTGTCATGCTGTGGTAGTGAGGGATTTCAGTTTTCTAGAACTAAATATTGCATCTCTATGTTTGTTTTCTCTTTTACTTTTACATATCTTGAACATGCCAGCAGTTGTTTTCATGGTATAAAACCCTCACGATGATCAGCAGTGATGATTAGTGTCAATTCTGGCCTGACAAAAGTCCACCAAGCAAAAATATCCAGCATATATCCAGAAACGGACCACAGACTAACATATACTGTGCGACATTAGATAAACTATTATCAATAACTTTATACCCGCATGGTCAAGCAACAGATGAGATGTGTCTGATAGAGTGGACAGTATAATGTGGACAATGTGTTTGAAAAGCCAGCAGCACTGATGTTTTTAATCCATTTTTTGCAGTGCACTCACACACACTTTCCACTACAATGTCAGCGTCACTGCTATGGTGAGAATGATCCACCACCCAAATTATACCGGCTCACTGGTGGACTACAGAGTATAACTGAGATCTCCAAAGTGCATCTTTATGGTGGCTGGAGCTGATAAAATCATTGTTGTATATTACATCTAACATATACTAATAGATTTAAAATATGCATAAGGAAAGTAGATTCTCTGTCAGCAATCTTCTGACCAGTGTAATAAATTCTGCCCTTGTAGCTGTTTTGTCCTCTGCATGTTATAGAACAGTGCATGTTATAGAACAGTGACAGCTTCCTCCTCTCTGTCACAAGGCAAGGTTATCTCCTCTATCTGCAGGAATGTCATAAAGCATGATGCAAATATTACTCTCTCATCTTCCCTTGGAAAGCCACAAAGGACACAAACACATGTTTATAGCGAAGGTAATCTGTTATTTAGTGGCCATTGTGACGCGTCTGTTAGGGCAATGGCATTGAAAACGACAGTCTAATATGCATGACTCATAAAAATGCAAATAGACTTTAATAGAGCTGCTTCCTTCAGCAGAACTCTGGCTCACAGTGCCAGATGACATGCATTCCCACACACAAGTGTGTTTATTACTGAGTGTCTCTCCAGTACCAACAGGGGCAGGAATGTATAAGATTTCAAATATACATTGTAACTGGGCCTCCTGAGCTCAGATTTTTCATCAGGTGGAAATGAAAGGCGAACGAGAGAGGAATAGGAAGACAGACGAAAAGCGAAAGTAAAATTATATGAAGGCCGTTGTCAGAAAGGGGGTGGTTTGATTTGGAAAGTGAACACAGTCCCTTTGTCTTCAGTTTAAATAGAGAATGACAATCGATAGTGCCAAACAGAGCAAGACAAGCGTAAGGAAATTGAAAATTATTCTTAGCGCATGTTGGAGGCGCAATGTGACGGGGAGACACTCTCGGCTCAGAACAGCCCTGATCGCAGCAGGAGCCAATCGCAGCATGTGTGCAGGCACAAGTGTGTGTGTGTGTGTGTGTGTGTGTGTGTGTGTACTGCTCACACAGTACAATTTCTGTTTTAGAGAGCCCACACCGCTCTCCGATGCCCAGCACAATTTCTAATATGCTTCACTGGCCCGACATGAATTCTCCACTGAGTCCATAAGCTCAAGTATAAAGATAAAAAGACAAAAACTTTGTACAGCTGCTGATGCAAACTTCAGTGTCAGTGAGTTAAAGAACTAAAAGAAAGCAAAGTAAGAAGACCATTAAATGTATACTGTACCCTGAGTATTGTCCTGGGACAGGAAATGAGAAATCAATGTGAAAATGGAACATACATCCATTAACTGCATCCATATCAGTCATGAAATCAGATGTTACTGTGCAAAAATACTACGTGAATGAAGGCCACTTTCCCAGACCCAGATTAACCATTTCTTTATGGTGAACCACAACTGACAATACAGTTTAGTCCGAAACTTACCTTAATTCGTGTCCATGAAACCGGACTGCAGTGTTCGGCTTAATCACGCAACTAACATCTCTTCACATAACAAATTCATCTGTCATTTGCTGCTCTGTTTCCCAATGCAAAACCAAAAAATATATCTAAAATGAAATGTTTTATGATCTTGCACAAAGACAACATAGACATTTATTATGAAATTATTCAGATCATCGTGTTTTAAGAAATGACAATTGTTTAAGAGATGGGAAGAGACGAAAGAATCAATATTAAATGTTTTGTGATCTTGCACAAAGAAATCACAGATAATATAAAATTGAGAATTTGATTATGTAAGAGAGCAGGAATATTTATTGTATAGAAAAAAAATGTGCCTATGGGTAAAGTTATTTTGATATATAATAAAAGTGTAGTTATAATCTGGTGAACCCCCCTAAAGATTTCTTCCTTGACAAAAGGCTTCTCTGCACAGTTTGTGTTTTTTTCTAAGATCATTTTCACGTACAGTGCTGTGAAAAAGTTCCCCCCCTTCCTGATTTCTTATTTTTTTTGCATGTTTGTCACACTTAAATGTTTCAGATTATCAGACAAATTTAAATATTAGGCAAAGATAGCACAACAGTAAACACAAAATTCAGTTTTTAAATAATGATTTTATTTATTAAGGAAAAAAACTATCCAAACCTACATGGCCCTATGTGAAGTTACCCCTCCCCCAGTAAAATCATGAAGTAAATTTGGTTAACCACATTGTTTGGAAGACAATTCCACTAACCACACCCAGGCCTGATTATTGCCAGACCCGCTGAATCCAGAAATCACTTAAAAAGTAGACTAAAAATCCCAGAAAAGGAGAGACATCATGCCGCAATCTAAAGAAATTTAGAAACAGATGAGAAATAAAGTCATTGATATCTGTTGGTCTGGAAAAGATTACAACGCCATGTCTACAGCTCTGGGACTCCAGCGAACCACGGTGAGGGCCATTGTTCACAAATGGAGAAAACATGGAACGGTGGTGAACCTTCCCAGGAGTGGCCTGCCTACAAAAATTACCACAAGAGCACAGCGACGACTCTTCCAAGAAGTCACAAAAGAACCCAGAACAACATCTAAACAATTGCAGGCCTCACTTGCCTCAGTTAAGGTCAGTGTTCATGACTCAACCATAAGAAAGAGACGGCGTAAAAATGACATGCATGGGAGAGTTTCAGGCGAAAACCACTGCTGAGAAAAAAAGAACATAAAAGCTCGTCTCACTTTTGCCCAAAAAAAAAATCTGGATGATCTTTTGGGACAATATTCTGTGGGCTGACGAAACAAAAGTTGAACTTTTTGGTAGGTGTGTGTCAGGTTACATCTGGCATAAAAGTAACACATCATTTCAGAAAAAGAACATCATACCACCAGTCAAGCGTGGTGGTGGTAGTGTGGTGGTAGTGTGTTTTGCAGCAGGACAACGATCCAAAACACACCAGTATGTCCATCTCTGAATGGCTTAACAAAAGCAAAATGAAGGTTTTGGAGTGGCTGAGTCAAAGTCCGGACTTGAATCCAACTGAGATGCTGTGGCACGACCTGAAAAAGGCGATTCATGCTTGGCTGAATTAGAACAATTCTCCATAGAAGAGTGGGCCAGAATTCCTCCACAGCGATGTGAAAGACTCATTGCCAGTTATTGCAAATGATGAATTGCAGTTGTTGCTGCTAATAACAACCAGTTATTAGGTTTAGGGGGCAAATACTTATTCACATAGGGCCATGTAGGTTTGGATAGTTTTTTTCCCTTAATAATTACAGCTGTGTTCGTATCGGTAAGTGACTTTGATTAGGGTGTGTTTCAACTAACACCAAAATTCGGGTTACGTCACTGTCGTAGGCACGAATCTGTGTCGTAACTCGAGGATCCCCTGTAATTTTAGTTTGCATGGCAAGAGACCTACAAACACAAATCTAAAAGCATTAACGTTTACATTTCACTGAAAGTTGGAGTAATGCCCAAAACCCGTCAGTCCAGTTCATTAGAATGAACTTCATTAGAATTTGTTTGTGTGGTTCACATATTCCTGTGGTTCAAGTATTTCTCAAGCTACTTAACACAGCTGTGTGGAAGCACTTAATACAACATTTTTCAGTACATGCAACATTTTCAGAGTGCGGACTAATCTATCACGAGTGCTGTCTGGTCTGTGCTGAAGCAGCCACCTTTACCTGCGCTTTTACGTGCGTCTGGCTGCTGTATCATTTGTTTACAGAGCCCTGTCCTTTCTCCCCTGCGAATACAGCTGAGCTGTGTACTCTCCTAAAGAGGAGCCAGATGCCCTAGTTAAATATACATGACATGGGCTTTTCCTGTGATATTTAAAGAGCTTACTATGAATGTAGTGTGCCAGGTTTGTATTGACAGTGGGGATTAATGCGCTGGCAGGGCCGGTGCCTGTGGGAACACAACGGTAAAGTGAAGGCCTACACAAGGCCCTGCCCCGTCCTCACACACTACAGCTTAGCGTACTACTACTGTTACACCACAGATACCGCTATCGGCAGCCTGCAGCCGCGCCGGAGCAGACCTAAAACAAAACCAGCAGAGATTCCAGCCTCGCAGCCACAAGGACCCTTTACCTACAGAGCCAAAGACAATGGAGAGTGCAAACAGTGTCCGAAATAATCAGCGGCCCCCATATTTAACATTTCCAGGCCCAAAACATGGCAGAAATGCAAAAATAATGTGTTATAAATCAATCAACGAATGCCACTGTTATTCTTAGAGATGGTACAATATGCAATATGCGATGTGTACAATATGCAATACACAAACTACAATTTGTGTCAGTAGATTTCACTCAACTGTGTTACTATCTATAGTACTTATACCCATTCATTGCATATTGTCTTTTCATATTGAGATATTCAGATTTTTTTCTTAATTTAGATTTTATTTAGACTTTATGCTTTATATCGTTCTCGTCTCTGTGTGTCTGCAGTCATCGCATAAGCAGTTTCCCACGGGATCAACAAAGTTTTCTGACTCTGATTCTGATATCATGTCTTCCTTTTCCGATACAAATTTCGAAACCTTGAGTAGCAGCCAAATGGCCGATCTGACATTTTTTCATCACAAGCTACTAAGCTTTAAAACGGGCTGGTTGTAATTAGAGCACTTCACTTTGCAAGAACATCTATCCCACAACACGAGTGTGTGTTTTTTTCAGACTAGATCTAATCTGATCCAGATATATTAATACAGATATGATGTCTCTGGAGTGAAACGCTGCTGACACTTTTGCACTGTGTTACAACAGAAAAAAAAACAAAAAACTAAAATGTGCAGAACCAGGACTAGGAACAACTGGATTAAGAGATGGATTAAATATTTTTGATGCAATATTGCATTATATACAATTAACATTCTGCAGCTGACATACTTTGACCTATGCTAATAATCCTAAAATGTTACAAAGTGCCAACATTTTAATATAAAACGCTCCTGAATGTCCATCAGTGAGACAAGTCCATCAAGTCCATCACTTGTAAAAGTCCTTCCCTCAGTTATGAAACACTGTGGACGATCTTCCCCTCACCCCCACATTACTGATATTAAGAGTAGTATCAGAACTATTCAAAACACACGGAATTATGAAGAGACCAAAACTACCCTATTTCAGATCCGTCGAGTGGTCACATCTTGCCTTGGAGACTCTTTTTCATGAGAGGGCTGAAGAGGGCTGAAGTAGCTCCACACACGCCAAGCACTTGGCTGGTGTAAACTTTATCTTAAACGTTGGTTTTGGAAATAAAATCCATGTGTAGGCATAATTTCACCATATCTATTTGTCTTAGAAAAAAAAAAACCCTTTAAAACAAAGAGTCTTGGGTTACAGAAAACATACATTCATCTAAGTTCTTAACTGGGACTCTACAGCTCCGGTTAAAAAATACGAGAGCACTGCAATTTATTTTTAAATCAGCGTCTCTATGAGTGTGAAACCATTCCAGTCCAGTGTCTGTTAAATTCC